>SNQJ01S0159774.1:5050-21815 GCA_010110895.2 Picea sitchensis
GAAGTCATATGGGTACTGGACCAATGGAAACAACTTAGGAAAGTTGCTACTGTAAACTGATGCTCCATGTCTTCTACATGATCCGCCAAAGGTGCAAGTCTACATCATATGAATAGAGGAGTTGATGTCGAACACAATGAGACTTCGTTTGATTATCGGTCATTAAGGTATACCGTTAACAAATGTGAGACAACCTATCGATAATGAAATTAGGTATCAAGGAACCAAGTATAATTTTACATGTGTGAATAAAGGTGTTGAGGTCGAACACTTGAAGAATCCATCGATCAATAGACATTGATGTATTCCCAACTGTCGATGATGGGAGACCTTGCCACTGATGACTGCAACAATCTAGGTACTCATAGGACTCTAGGTCTCCTTTCCATAATAGATGAACTGAAGTCGATGGAAGAAGATCCATTGAAAGGAGAGAATTAAGGCATCTCTCATCAGTCAACACAAGGTATAAAGCAATTGATTGATGATTTGGAGGAATTTAGACAAAGAGGATGTTCACGAACCAATGACCCTATGCGCCTTTCCCATGCACTAGATGCAAGTAATGCACGAAAAAGACCCTCTGAATAGAAGCCAATAAGGGAGACTACCGACAAAGGAGAGGAAACCATCAATAAGGATAATGACATCCAAGACACTGGACGAATCCGATTGTGTGAATAGATTTCTTATCGTTGAACACAAGGGAAACCCCCCAGTCAACGACTAATAAGGAGATGTCGACTGTTGGGTTCAAGGTTACCTACCTATACTGAAAGTAGGACCACGGTGCACGGTAGGAATACAACTTCATGTAACTCTGAGACACACTGAGGGTATGGCCGACACCCAAAGTCAAGAGTTCTGAGAAATGGTTGACATAGGCTTATAGACTTATTTTGAACAAGAGCATGAGACATATGGATAAATCAAACAACATGCACTTGATGATGAAAATTCTTGATGTAGGAGGCATCAAAGAAATCTCCATAGGGACTGGAAGAATAACCGGTCGGAGGAGTAAAATCTAAGTAACAATATCAACTTCCTAAGGTCATACTAAACCCAAACTTTGGATGACAATGGACTCAAAATTTTGTGCTCTGTTCAAAGGCGACATGACTGCTTCCAACATGAGATAATATTCTTTTCTCGCCCATATTTTTTTGTTTTTTCATAGGCAAAAGAATGCTATGATGCAGAGGAGGAAACGAGTTTTGCAAGTAAGAAACTAGGTACAAACAATGGAACATACCTATGCTCAATGAAAAGAAGTGCATGCAAGGCATGGACACTCAGAGGATTTTTTCCTCTTAGAGTACAAGGTGTCAAGCTGCAAAGGATATAAACAAAGCTCTGTTTGGCTGGTGATGCAAATTGTTGAGGTAATAGGCTTATAACGAGAAAGCGGGAACCAACAATAGGCTCAATACTGCAAGAAGGAACATGAAATGCAATTACAACTTAACTCCAAAGAATGTCCTTTTTCGTAAATTTATTCCCCTAGGCCCAAAAACGTATAAAACAATACCCAGGAGAACTCTTCTAGCCAATGTTGACTAGAGTGCTCCTTTTTCGAAATTATTCTACTTGGTCCAAAAAAACGTTAAAATTACACCAAATAAACGTCCTTTCAAAGACATTTAACGAGTGTGAAAGACACAAGTTCACTCCAAAATATTTTTTCTTTTGAGAGAGTTGGAAAAGAGCTTAAACAAGACTCAGATGTTGTTCTAAGCATCATATCATGGGGGAAGCCAAGGATCCCATGCAGGACTCCTGTCGGAATCCAGAAAAACACTGGTAGTTGACACAATTTTGGGAGAACCCAAAACTTTCCAAGTCAAGGAGGATAAAATACTTGAAGAGGATAATTTATCTACAATACATCAAAGAATGCCCCATATCTGGAAGGGTGTAGAAGAAGGAAGGTGAGGCTCTACAAGATCATTCCAATCAAAGGAAACCACCCTAGGACTTGGAGGGAGCATACTCGAAGAGAGTGGAATGCCCCCTTGTTCAGGAGGTGTAGAAATAGAAATGCTAAGGACATGGTCTAAAGACGCATCACCCCCCAAAAGAAGAGTGGGATTGACCCAATATTGCATCGACAATGTCACTTCCTTAGACTTGTCACTCTCCAAGAGAAGAGTGGTATCGACCGAAGGTTGCATTGACACGACCACTTCTTCAATCGTTGGTTGAAAAGGATGCAAGACAACATGGTCAATAGATGCATCACTCCTCAAAACATGAGTGATGTTGGCCAAAGATTTCATCGGCACGACCGTTGGTTGAACATGATGTGAGACAACATGGTCAAGAGATGAATCACCCCCCAAAACAAGAGTGTTTTTGACTGAATATTGCATCTGTATGATTGATGTATCAACCAAAGAAGGTTGGAAAACCAAAAATGACTCAGAACCTGAAGAGCCACCAGATAAGGATCGCGCTTCTCGTACCACCGCAGTAGCAGGGAACAAACAAGTAAGGTGATCTCCTTTGCAAAGCCTACAAAGGAACTTGGGTTTACGTCCTATATGTTCAGGCTTCTCAATCGTATGAATTCCCCCAGCATGACTTGCAGTGGCTGGTGACATGTTCCTAGCATGACTTGCAGAGGCTAGTGGCATATTTTCAACATGACTTGCATATATTGTTGACAAATCCCCAACATGACTAGCAGAGGTTGGTGATGTATGTGTAGTGTGACTAGCAGTGAATAGAGTTGTGCCCCCAACATGAATTATAGCGGCTAGTTTTTGGTCTTCAACATGAATTGCAGAGGTTGTTGACCTATCTCCAACATGACTAGCATAGGTTGGTGATATAATGCCAGTATGACTCGTAGTGACTGGACTTGTGTTTCCATCATGACTTGCAGCGGTTGGTTGTGACATCTGAGACCAAGGTTCCGAGAAAGACCGGTTTTGAGAGATTTCGGTCCAGGAAGGGTTCTGGTATACACCATGGCCCTGTTCAGCAGGATGGTATCCTCCTCCAAAATGCTTCATAAAAGGTTTTAAGGGCATCATCACCGAGGAAGCCGCTTGTGAGGAGAAAGTGATATGACAAGGGTTACTCAGGTAAGCAGTTATGTTTCCCCCAGACGAAGGAACTTCGTGAAGGGGGTTTCCCATATTATAAAATTGACTCTCCTCAGATGAAACACCAGAGGACAAAAGGAGTTTCACCATGAGAAAAGCATTCGTAGGAACCAACATAGCAGAAAAATGATAGATGGACGAGATGTAATAAGTATAAGGACCGCCCATTTGAGAACTCGATCCTAGAAAAGTGAAGCTAGATATGGGTCTAGAGGAAGGAGGATTCCAACCTCCCACCATGGGATTTGGTTGAGGTATATGACCCCCACCAAAAAAAAAGGAAGAATAAGGAGGCATCATGCCCCCAGACCCAAAACTAGGATTCACGTAAGATGAAAAAACGCAAGATGACAAGTGCGACATCATGTCTGGCATACCAAGAGAAAAATGATTAGAGTCCCAAGGTATTGGTTGAGTATCATGATTCGACGTACCACTCGGAAATACAAAAGGATTCGTCCCCATGGAATGAGAAAAGACCATGGGTTGGGTAGCACTAACTAAGGGAATCACAGGGGCTCCACTGACCATAGAAATGAAAACTCATGACACAATACAAAATCCTAAGTCTAACTAATAATCAGAGAGCACACCAAAGTAAAGAAAAAATGCCAATGCACACAAACATGACATAGTGGCTGAAAAGGGGCCTCCCTCACTAGAGTAGGTATGCCTCGCCCAAGAGGGGCCTGAGACTCCCTTCAAAATATCAAAGGTATCATAATCCTTTATAAGGGCCCTCGTGGGCTTAACAACGCAGTCGATCAGATCCCCCGGAGATGTAATCCTCCATGAAGGTTGTGTGTTGTCCGACCCTTATCTGACTCAGTGTACCTGCAGAATAACCCCTGCAAGTAACCTATGTGGCTACCTATGTCAAGCAACTAAAGCCACCACGATATAACCAATGCACATGTGAACAATCGTAAGTCAGGTCCACCATATGGGTAGGGTAACAAAGCCCAAAATATTGAAAGAACCACCTCTCACAGAGGTAAAGGTACTATCAAGACCCTTAAATACAAATAGATCCCCATAAATATCTTTGACGCTAGGAAGGTATTAGAGGGCTATCTCTGCAACCAAATTCACACAACCTCGTGCTTAACTCCGGTGTGAGTGAAGCATTCTGATGTCACTAATTACACAATGGATTTCACTACTCCCTGGTCAGACACATATGTTTAGTTTAATAGCCTTGGAGAAGTTTACTCACAATATCCTATTCCAAGGCCCTATATCCTATTCTTGTTTGTGTACTCTGAAAAATAAAATTGTTTCTAATCAATTTTAGTTAATCAACATTACTTTTAATGGATTTTTTTACTCAAGATATGTGGTCGTGAAACTGATGATATTATGACTTAGCATATCAAAGAAATGAATATAAACATAGTGCTAAGTCCTAATTTTAAATTCTCAAGAGATGGTAAGCTTTTAAAATGCAACTTTCAATGCAACTTCTACAATTTCAATAAAATGCAACCTTTCCATATGTATCAAGGTCAATACTAAGAACCCAAAAGAGAAAATGCCATAATGCAAAAATGAGCAAATGTTTTTTCTATTTTCGATATAAAGAAATGAAAATGCAAGGACTGAATAACAACTTGATATACAGACCCTACTGCAAGCAAAAAGAGACAATTCAAGCTACCAAGAAGCAAACACTTAGACCAATATGCAAGGACAACCAATGAAAAGTATGATAAGAAAGAAAATCACCCGAAAGTTAAACAATAATAAGGTTTCCTATCACTCTGTAAGAACTCAACAGTTAGGACAGAGACCAAAGAAGACTCAACAACCATCCAAACTCACCCAACAAACACCAAACTCAACCAGTAATCCTAAAAAGTTGATGTACGCAACTTTTTGAGAAAAAATCATGTATGTACGTGCCCTATAGAAGGAGAGCTCGTGTATGTACACGTCTGTCAAGGGAAAAACCACGTATATGTATTAAAACACTTACCAGGGCAAGGAAAAGGCCAAGAAACTCAGATGCAAAGTAAAAATAGGTTATCAATCAATCATGCGACAAGGAAACTCATGCTAACAGAGAGAAAGTCAAGGATAAAACACTCCAAACCCCAAAATGGAAGATTCAATCCTCGGTATGGTTGCCAATTATGTTATGAGGAAAATATCTCTATGGCATGGGGTAAACCAAAATAGACGGAATGATTGCAGAAATCAATTCTAATCTCAAGTGTGCTATACAAATGAAAATGCCAACAAGACAAGATAAAGAGCCTACCTCGTCTAGACATTGGATGAAGACCACCGTTGAGCACGCAACTCAAAGATTTATACCTGCAACTTGTCCTCAAAAACCAGGTTACACAAGCATATACTAATAATATATAATGTTAGCATATAAAATAGCATAATCCATTAACATACATGACAAATATACCCATGGAATAATAATTCAAATATTTGCAAGATATCAATTGGACGAGAAAAGAGTATTTCTATTAAAATAATCAACATAAGTATACAAGTGACAAACTTCTGTGTCAGAACGTCTTGGAACCGAGAAACTAAGTCCCTTCCAGCTGGGTCTCCACCACTTCAATCCTCCACCAAAGGCAAGCTCATATAAAGGAGACAATGAGGTTCTCCATCAAATGAGGAATAGCTTGGGGCCTGAACAATGTGTTCAGACTTTAAAGGATAAAGGGATGCAGACTCAATGTGAAGTGGAAATTTCTCTAGAGTATCTTTGCTCTCAAAAGTTGAATTCCCTCCTCTTCCATGGATTGGATATGGCTCAATTTATATCCTTCAAATGGAACTGAAGGGACAAGTCGGAAAGTTTCCAGTATATGGAAGTTCAAGGATCATGGATCTCGTGACGTGACATGGAAACTTGACACAATTTTTAATTTTGAGCACCAAATTCGATGTACGCGGGTTGCAGTTGTGAAACCGGCGTATACACATGCTATCTAACTGGTAGGGTGCGTATATGTGGAAACATATGATTTTTTGGCTCTGGGAAGTACAAAAGGGGACTTCAAGTCTGCATAGGGAAACGGAAAGGCCATCCAAGCAAGCTGCATGGGGTGAGGAAAAATTTTCTATAACAAATTCATATCACTATCACACTTACTCTTGAAAAGTTTCTTTCTTTCACTGCTTCCCTCATGATCTATCCCTCTACCTGAGTATTTTATTTCCTATCTTGGTTGGCATATCTAATAGGGTTGAATGGAGGCCCTCCCATATTCAAACTTGCCAACTCACATGAGGTTCTAGGCCAGTGTGAGGGTTGAAGGGGATACTGAGGTTAATTGTTTACATGGCTTATATCTTAAGTAACAACTTACTTTGCATGATTTAAGAACTAATATCTCTTCTGAATATTGGTTTACCTTGTCTTATTCTCTTCTTTGTTTTGGATGGCCCTGACATGGTTTTTTGAGCGACGTCTTGGGATTTCACCTAGGACGTTGTGCCCTTATTGTAGGACTTTGGTACATGTGATGCAAAGCAATGATTCATCCAGTGACTTGCCAGCTTCTGACATGAGATCTCATATCCTCATAACCTTGGATGATGGACAGATGGGATTGGTTTGAGCATATATGGTCATGATGACACATAGATGAGCTAAAAGTCCACATGCTGGGTAGTGCACCCCCAGGGTTTATTACTCACAGGATGGAGGACATTGCAACAACATACAACCAGACACTATGTAGATATGAGATGCAACTCCTTCAAACTTGGATGCAATAGACTAAGACCTTGATGTCACCCTCCTCTTGATGATGATGTCACATTCTAGGGTTTGATGGTGCTAGGGTTTGATGGACAGTTGGGGTACTTGTGATGATTTGGCATGACCATGGGCGAGAAGACACACCATTGTCATTACTCTACCTTGGATGATGCCACGTGGCCTTGGGAGGCCTTCTCCTAGCCTTAGAAGGCTTGACGTCACCACATGTGTGGCCCTTATGATGTATTATTTACATTTTATCATTTTTAAAGGTTAAATGAGGGGTCAGCCCCACTTCTAATTGAATTTTGACTTGTAAAGTGGACAAAGTGTTATGTTTGGCCTCATATATAAAGGCTAGCATTATCCTTCATTTGGATCATCACATTCCTCACTCATTAGTGGTGTTACACTCGAGAAAAGTTCGTTATTTCATCCTTCTTGGTCTTTTTCGGTTATGCACTATGCTTGAAGGAGGATCTTTTGTGGATGTTCTGTTCATTTGGATGGATAATTTCTACAATTACGGTTTTGATGTCTTGATTCTTGGAAGAAGTAAGTAATTTTCTTCAATTTTATCTTTTGTTAATGTTAAATGTGTTAAATTGCTATCTTTTTGCAAGTCTCTTTATCTTGTTGAAGCCCTAAGAGGGGAATTTTATCGCACAAATTGTAGGTTGGTCAAAGCCCGACCCAATACACAAGAGTGAGACAACTATGGGAGTAGCAACCCATTGTCACTATTGATAGATACTCCCCTCGCTTTAGTGATGATAAGTCACCACAAGGGGGGAATCCTGGTGACCCTATGGTGATTGAGATGAAAAGTGGTGTAATGACCAATGAAACCCCTATAGGTCAAGTTTGGAAGTGGAAAGAGGCTTGGAAAAGAGTCTGGTTGATGAAGGGAGGTTGCCAAAGTGTTGTGTACTTGCAATACAATGTTAAACCTACTCGATAAAAGACGATTGATTGAGATACAAGCCAAATAACCAAGGGGACAAGCAAGGAAATCTTGTTGTCCTAAATTGCAGAAGTATATCAGATTTATATCAACAAAGTAAACTAGCAAATGGATGCAAAATATGTTTCCAAAAGTCAAGCAAAAAATATTAGAAACTAAGATAACGATGTCTAGTTTAACTTCCACTGAATAGCACAAGACTTTAATGGAAATTAGGGATGTTTATTAGGTGTTATCAGTGAATTATTGTAACAGACAAGTGGCTGTAGCAAACATTTTCTACAGCAGTAAAGTCTAACCACTAAAATCAGCAAACAATCCACCCAAAAGATAGCCAATGACAAGTAGATTTAATATAGCAGATTGCAAACAAATTGCAATGGTAGATTAGTGAGTAATGAAAGAGTTTTAAGAGTGTTTTTCTGCAGCCCTAATGGCTGTAGCATTGAGTTGATTACAACAAGAGAATTACTAGGCTAAGCTAGACCTCCTTAGGAAACAAGCAAGCTTATGACACTAAGAAAATATTACAACTTGAACAAATATAATATCTCTCAATTTCACATATACCAATGCAATGATTTTATTTCTCCAATGCAAATTAAGGTTAGTGCCTTGTCAATGGGTTATGGAGTCTTCTTGTGTAAGGTTAAATCTACTACTTCTCTATGGGTGTAAGCCCTTTTACTCCCTAGAGCAA
Source organism: Picea sitchensis (assembly GCA_010110895.2). Taxonomy (NCBI): domain Eukaryota; kingdom Viridiplantae; phylum Streptophyta; class Pinopsida; order Pinales; family Pinaceae; genus Picea; species Picea sitchensis. Next base: position 13,555 of record SNQJ01S0159774.1, read on the forward strand.
GTAAATCTAACAAGGTAAATCTAGGAGGGTCTAAGCCCTTTTACTCCTAACAACCTTTTGCAATAGCTTATCCAATAAAAACTATGATGAATCTTGGTGGAGAGTGTGTGCCCTTATACGCCTCCAAGGGTATAGACAAGAATAACCATGAAACAAGAAAGAAACACCAACAATATGCATAAATTCCTTACCAATTCCAATAAAATAGCAAGATAAACCCTTATCTACCAAGAACATTACATCACCATAGCAAGAGACAATCATCCAAGAGATAGTGCACCACTTTAGCTCCAAATACAAGTGTTAAGCATCCAAAAATTTCACAAGAGAGAGAGATGCGATTTTCCCAAGAGGGACACAAACTTTAGCCAAAATGTATGTATTTCTCAAGTGTTATGATATCTAAAATGAAATGAATTAGGTCTCTTTTTATAAAATAACTTAAAAATTAGTTTGTCCACTTATCTTTAGGGTACAACACAATTAGGGAGGCCTACCTCCTCTAATTTCCCCTTTACAAGTTATAATTCAAAATCTACATAAAAATGCCCCTAAAAGGGGTGACGTCATGCCCTAATTAGCTTCCAAGTGAGACACTTTTCCCTCTAGAAGAAGTCATTGGGCCTCCGAAGGCCACATATCATCATGACAAGTGCTCTAGTCTACCAACCATGCCAAGCCATCATCAAGTCATCACAACCATCAAAACCCCATCCTTCCATGTGTGATGTCATACCCCATAAGTGCAATGTAAAGCCTTCAAATTAAATTTGTTGGGGCTAGAAATGCTAGCAAATCACCTGCAAGGGATCCTCAAGTACCTCCAAAGAAAACATCCCTCATTCAAGTGTCTAAGAAGAAAGGGCGCATCATCCATCCTGCGGGCTTCAAGCCCCAAGTGAATATCCAAGTGACCTTGTGCCTTCATTAAATGAATTCCACTTGTCAAGGCCCTACAAAGACAAGCAAATTCACCTTTCAAGAGATCACAAGTCACAAAAATCATGTCAAGTAAGCCATATATAATAAAAGAACCACCCGAACATGTGTATCAAGTCCCCCCTCTCAAAATAAACAAATTCTCAAAGACCTTATGCAACTTGCCAAATTTAGGTATGGGAGGGTTGTGATGGTGACCTATTGGGTGAATCATTCCCCAAGTTAAGGGGTGTTTCCTAGGTGGACCCTCTCTAAGTCACGTGAAGAGTGTGATGTGGATAGGGGTAATACTTTTGGGCATGGCGTTTCTTGACATGCAAGGGCTCATATTGTCTCATTTATGGGTGCCTTTATAGAGGGTGTGCTTCCCTTCGTAAGCGATGCATGATTTTTCCAAGCCCTTTTTCCATTTAATTTATTAGAGTGTTCGCAAGTTGAAGCTAAAGTGGGACTTCTACCTAAGCATGAAAAACATTGCCCACCTTAACTCTACCCCAATCACACTGTGCTTCCCCGAGTTGAAGACGATGTGTGGGGCTTCTACCTAAGCATGAAAAACATTGCCTACACACGCTCTATCTTGGTTGTCATGTTTAATTGGTTATTTATTTTACGGGTCCCATTAATTATTTGTGAGGAACATTCAATTTTTCTTAGGATCCTTGGGAAAGCATCTTGAAGGTTTATGATTGGATTTTATCTTTTTCCAGCTACAAGCCTTTGGGCCTTCAACCCCTTTCTTCCCATGAAATTAGGTACAATCCCTTCTTGGGTCAATGTGGTCTAAAAACCCAAAAGATGATGAAACGAAGGGAAAGAAGCATGGAAAGTAGCCAGTATGTGCGAGAGTGGTACAATGACTCATCAAGGAGACCCCCAGTAGCAACCCTTTCCCCGAGGGTGACCACTTACTAGGAAAACAATGTCAACCACCAAGGTGAAATAAAGAAAATAGAATAATTTCGAAGAAAACGTTTTCAAAATCAAGGAAGAACCCTTTACAACGTATTCAAATGCTTCATTTATTAAAATGACACTTACCACAACACCAGACTTGTTACCTCATGGAGAAAGACCTGTTGTCCTATGTGAGCCAAGCTGGTGTGGTGAATGGTGCATCCATCGATCTAATGGTGATGGGTAGTATGATGTGGGGCTCTTCCTATTGGTCTATCTCTCGGTACTCCATGTCTGCAACCTGAGGGCATCGAGACATCATCTCATTAGTTATCCCTAAAATGGGGTATAACATGTGGCTCCTACTTGGGGACATGTGCTAGTCGTAGAGTGCATGAGAACTATAGTATCTCCTAGTGCAACATCTCCTGGTAAGACCTATTCATATATACACTGAAAAATACAAACATATTTTCGCATCTAGGATGGCACACTCATCCTTTATTCATATAATCAAAATCTCAAAAATAAAAATTGACAACTAGTCTTTAGAAAAGAAAATTTTGCATTTTTTCAAAATTTCTAAACTAACACGTAATATGATAAAAGCAAATGATATAAATCAATGATGCAAAAAATTCTAGTAGAGCAAAATGAAAAATTAGATATGATATGAAAACATAAGTAAATGAAACTAAACTATAATGAACAAGCGAATGCAAAAGCAAGGGAAAACAAATGACCTACCTACTTACTCGGGCCCTGGGCCCTAAAGAAGTCAAGTTCCTCTTGGAAAGTTATGTTTGAGGAGGGATGCATTTACCGACAATGGCATCCTCCTTCCTTCTGCAATAGTCAAATAGAAAGAATCCAATCCATATCTTTCCTCTATCGTGTAAGGCCCTAACCATAAAATGTTAAATTTTTGATGCATTGTAGGTTTCTCCCTTCTTTTATCCCACATAAGAACCAAATATCTTTTCTTGAATTCTCTTGGCCTTGCTTTGCTATCAAAGGTTCCTTTGAACTTATCCTACTTTTTTACCATTTGATCGAAATCCATTCTTCTAATTTATCCAATTCCATGAGCTAATCAATCCTCCCTTGTAATGCCTCTTTATTTGTGGTGAAAAGTTAGGCCAATTGCAAGGTCAGAATTTGGATGTTTATAGGCAATCGAGTTTCCATCCCATAAACTAATTCAAAAGGGGTTTTCCTGGTAGAAGTTTTAGTAGTTGTGCGGTCTTCCCAAAGGGCATACTTGATCTTGCCATCCCAACTTTTCTTGTTTTCTCCAACAATATTCTTCACAATATTCATGATATTCTTGTTGTTGGACTCTTCTAACCCATTTCCTTGAGGATAGTAATTTGAGGAGTGTGACAAAATGATCCCATATTTGAAACAAAACTCGTTGAGTTCCATTGAGCTGAAATCCTTGGCATTGTCAGTGGTAATCTTAGAAGGAACATTGAATCTAGTGATAATCCTTTCATCAAGGAAATTCATTACTACTTCTTTTGTTTCCCTCTTTGTTGGAATGGCTTCCACCCACCAAGTGAAATAGTCTATGACGGTTAAAACCCATCGGTAACCATTGCTAGAGTTGTCTTTAAACTCACTATTGAAATATAGCCACCATTGTTTGAAAGGTGGATCTACCACCATTGGTTTAAGAGGGACGCCAGGGAGGCTGATGGGTGTTCTATATGCACTAAAAACACACTAAAAACCCTCAATTAAATTGTCCACCCGGGGTAAGTAAACTTAGAGGTGTAGAAAAATATATGCCAAAGGTAGAAGGGCTAGTAGTAGTAGTATAGTCTAACTAGAGAGGTAGCTATCTAAGGCTAATCTACTCAAGCAAACCTATCTAATGAGAAAACCCTACTAAACAACTTTAAACTAGGTAACCTAAGTACTTTTGGACCAAGGATCGATGGATAGTTCTAAGAAAGCAAGTAAAAGCCTTATGTAAAGCAAACTAGTTTATAACAATAAGCAAAAGCAATTATTAAGCATAACAATACACAAATAACAAAAGCAAACTACTTTAACTTGCCAACCTATATTCAATGAGTAACTACCCTATGAAAGTAAGTAAGTAAACAAGAAAGCAAAGTCAACTAACTAACCTATTAAAGAAAATAAACAAGCAAGCAAAGACAACTAACTAACCTATTAAAGAAAATAGACAACTAAGCAAAACAACTAGCTAACCTATTAAAGCAAATAGGCAACTAAGAAAAAGACAACTAACTACTCTAAGGCAACTTCTACTACAAATAATCAAATGAAAACTTCTCATTGAACAACTATCTAGTCTAAGAGGCAAGTGGACTAGATTCTTAATTCAAAACTATTTCTAATTCATGAAAAGGAAATCTATTTAACTGAAAGCAAGAAAAACTAACAACTAGTCTTGAACCTATAATAAGCATGCTACTATCTAATCTATCAAAGCAAAGACTATCTACCCTACAACAACAATAAAACTATCTCCTAAGCTATGAAAGAAAGAAATCTATCTTCTACTCTATGAAAGAAAGAAACTGTTTTCTAATCTATGAAATTCAAATGAATTCTATACTAATATAAACAAACTTATACTATACTAAATTCAATCATTAACTACAACTTGAAATTGCAACCTAAATCTAAGCAAGATATTTCATAACATAAATTAAACTAGCTCTATCTTAACAATTCAAAATGTAATAAGGAAAATGCTTAAAACATAAATTAAAACATGACATATAAAAAGTAAACTAATGAATACATTAACCAACAACTAGTTAAGCAAGATCTACATAACAATGGAATAAGCAATCTACAATTAAAAACTGAAACTAATCCTATCCATCCACCGAAGCCTTGTTTAAAGAAAGCTTGAAATACAACTTTGTTCTACTATGTTTTAACTTCTATTTTAAATTTGATTTTAAAAGCATAAATAAAATTCAATCTAATATCTAATTGCACACAAGGTTAGTGTATGAGTTTGCAAACTCGTTCCTAATTACAAAATCAATGCATATTAACAAAAATCCTTCATACTAACCTGCAAAAGAGAATTAAAACAGTTAAACTACTACCACAAATTAAATAACAAAGAAATAAAGGAACCGTGCATGCACAGGAAATAAAAAGACAACTAAACTATAAAATGCATAAAGAACATAAAGAACAGTTACCAGACTGTTGGTGGCCCCCCTAGCAAGTCGTGGTCACTTCTCAAATGCACACCACGAGCTCAACAAAACAATTTCACCATTAAAACTTGAAAAACACAGTCTTATACAATTCTGGCAATTGAAAAATGCAAAAACTGAGCCAAAATCGTTTTGGCTCTAACACACGACTTCTTCTACTGCTTAACAATTATCTGACCACCACGGTGGTATTTATAATGTTTACAGACCAAGTGGTCGACCACAAAAGGGTTGAACCACTTCTAAAATTGGCAAATTTCATTAATGGTGCCCTAACTGCCGAAACAGAACAAGCCAATAATCACCCACCATAACAACCCAAAATCAAGTTGTCAAGAGTTCAGTAGATGGAGGGGATAAGCACAAGCAAAACCCATGTCTCTGATTCACCCACCACTAGCCGCCAATACCATATCCGACAAATCGCCCACCGTTTTTGTGCAGGATGAGGTGCTGGACGGAGTTTCGGATCAGGTACCGAATTGAGTGCTGGAAGGAGTGCCAGATTGAGTGCTGGATGTAGAAACGTGGTGCGTTTTTTCCCTATAACACTAGAAAAACGTGAATTAGACCTTTGCAATCATAAAACGTGATGAATTATACTCAATATTGACATCAAACACGAATCATACATACCTGGTGTAGATCATACGTTTTAACAGAAAATTCTTCAAAAAACTTCTCCAAAACATGAAAAACACATATGCACATTCAACAAAAGTGCCTAATAACTGTCATAAAATTGATCATATCTCGGGCCCAACATTATCCCCACACCTAAGATTTTGCAGGTCCCACTGCAAACAATAAGAAATTTCCCTTTATGACTAACTTACGAAGGAGGGGGTGGATTAACTTTAGAAGCTTCTCCCTCTTGCCCAGGGGATTTTGACTTAGGATTTTTGTGGTGTTTTAATTGCATCCAGAGACTATTATTGGTGGCAGTAATATCATCAACCTAACTCTGCAAAGAATGCATCTTGGCTTGTAGGACAATGTTATCATGGCGTAAATGACAACTCAGTGTTTCATGCTCTTTAAGTTTGAACTGGAGGGTTGGTAGTTTTTGGAGGCTGTTGATGACATGTGAGGGAGCCTTGAGATGTATATTATATCCTCGATTCTTTAAACCATGCAAAACATCAATTTTACCTTTGCAAAATTAGTTCATAAGTGCAACAATTCTGGCCTGGCGAACTTGTGAAAAATAGGTATCAAAGTGACACCTGTAACTACAAGAGAGTAAAACATGTGTAACAACTGAGAGAGGTTTTTGTTTTTGAATATGTCCTTGACAAAAACCTCTCTTGGTTTTCAAAAATGCACTTTCCGTTGTTAGGAAAACACAAAAATAAAATATGACTAAAACAGGAAAAACAAAGTGTTTTATTTCTTGAAAAACTATGCCACTAATAGAATTGAATATATCCAAAACCATAATATATAGTTAGAAACTGAGAGAGGTTATTGTTTTTTAATATATCCTTGATAAAAACCTCTCTTTGGTTTCAAAAATTCCTTCCCTGTTGTTAGGAAAACACAAAAATAAAATATGACTAAAATAGGAAAAAACAGAGTGTTTTATTTTCTGAAAGCATAGGCCTTTAAGATGATAGAATATATCCCAAACCATAAAGTATATTCAAAAACTAAGAAAGGTTATTGTGTTTTGGTATGTTGTGAAAAAAAAAATCCTCGAGGTTTTAAAGTTACTTTCGTATTTGTTCAGAATCCTAGCTTGAAGTTGGTTACTCAAAACTTGTAGAAGCGCAACGCGCTCTTAGCAAAAGCGCAACGTGATCTTTGATAGGGATTTTGGAGGCCTTCCCAGAGGATTTTTGGGATGAAAGTGGTATGGGTGTAAATTTTATGATGTCTTCTACACAATGGAACCATCAAGCAGTTCAAATTCCTTCTCCAACCCTATGAAAAACTGACTTGAAGTCAAACTGTCCAAATGTGCAGAAACCCTCCTATAGTGATTGTATTTGGGGGATTTCTCTCAAACAATAACACATGTGCATAAAATGAAGGAGGTTTTTATTTCTTGGTATATTATTGACAAAAACCTCTTTCACTTTTGTCAAATTTATCTTCTTGAATTCAAAAACCAATTTTTAAGTAGAACTTTGACCAAGACAATCATTTGAAAATTTATGAGAAGGAATGATGACATGACCATGATGAAAATTTATGACCTTGGATGAGTGGAGGGATTAGTATTGACACCTAGACACACCAATGACAATTTTACAACCAAGATATGTCAAATTTTATTTTTAAAATATAACAATTTGACCTAATAACCCTATCAATCACATGAAAGAGTAAATTTGATCACTGGTGACTGACATAGCTGACAGATACTAACAAAAGGCTTGATTTGTACTGGTAGGCATGATGAACATGAGAATTTTTATTTCTTGTCATCAATATGTAACAATTCAAACAATTGATCCACTTTTCATAAGCTTGGAATACAGATGACAGTAAGTATTTAGTGGTTGTAATCGCTCTGTATTTGTCACAAAGAGTAGTTAAATATAAGTAGTCTTCTATAGCATAAACATAAAAACACACAAGATATTATAACACACACAATGATGTCAGCAGTATGTAATTTATCATATCAATACAAACAACTGCTGATATAATATCCCAAGACTTTGTAAAAATATAGTACGACAAAATTTTGACAGAAATCCTACTTCCTCTTCTCATGGGTTTGCTATAAAAATGGGCAATGCTTAGAATTTTTAGCTCAAGAGACTCCCCCCAAACCAAAGATATGGCATGTCCTCATGCCATGAATTAGAAATAGGCTTCGTGGTCTTTACTGTTTTTAGAGGGGGGTTAGCAATAGGCTTCTTGGTCTTCTTGCCCGATGAGGCTGCAGGGGTATCAACAAGTTTCTTGGACTTTTGGTACGGTAAAGGAATAGCTTGAGCATGAGGGTTTGGGTGGAGTAATAGTCCCTAGATCAAGATTCTTTGTGCTAGTCTTGATTGTAAGATGAGGGTTTACAAATTGGTAAATGAACTCATCCCACGTTTTCTCCTGTTTTTCCAACTTGGCTAAGACAAGTAGTTTGATAAGGCCATGGTGAAATAGGTTGTTATGGGGACTGGTTACATCCTTCCTCAATTGGGAATACATATTCTCAAGACTCTTTAAGAAGTAAAAGGGAAAGTTACAATGGCTTATTGAACTGAA
>SNQJ01S0159775.1:1433-21815 GCA_010110895.2 Picea sitchensis
GCGCACTTGTTGAGCGAATGAGTGAGTGAGATAATGAGGTGTTGGCTTCCTTTATTTATACTGACTGGCAGGTGCTGGAAAGGTGTCTCTTCACTAGGCAGGGTCAACTTGTCTTCTTAGTGGTTATAACCACTTTAATTAGGCATGGGGGCCGACTTCTTAATTTGCATAATCCAAATAGGGTTTGAGCAATCCACAAAAGGGGATTTGGTCAATTACAATGCCCAACATGATCAATCCACAAAAGGGGATTGATCTAATGATTAATGACTCAATAATAAATAGAATACTCTTTGCAGTTACAATATTTCAACAACTATTTCCATATTGTAGGAAATAAATCTGGTAAAATACATCAGGCATTTTAATAGCAAAACAAACCATGCCAATCTTGGAAAAGATGCATTCAAACTGTTTACTTTTTTAGAGATTCCTCATTTGAGGAAACCACTGCAATGTTCAGATCTGATGGTGACCTCTTCTACTTCTCCTCCAGCCTGTGCGAGCAGCCCGAGTCCTTAGTATTGATTGGTGACTCTATCCCTACCTCCCGTTGATCCATATGATGCTGCAGATATTCCCCATGTCTTCTCAAGTAGTCCACCTCATCTTGTAGTTTCCCAATTAGCACCCGATGTTGTCCCAATGTCTCTAAGGCAAATGAGACTGTAGAGCTGAGGGCATTTATGTTGATTTCCAACTTCTGATTTATAGAGAAATTATCATCCATTTCTTCCTCTGCCTAGAACGAGAACCCAACCTTGTTTACTACCACTGTGTGCCTGCGATTACTATTGAATCCAACTCGAAGTCGATCCACCACACCACCAACCATAGAACCTACTAGCTTCCAATTACCTCGAATGCAACCCAAGAGCGGAAGGAACTAGAAATGACACGCATGGATGTAATTCTAGTTACTTTTGGAGGAAAAGATCAGGATGCCACCAACCCAGTTGGCAACTTGGCCAACAGATTCAAAACTATTGTCCTCACAACCAAATTAATTCAAAATATTATCAACGACACTTACCGGATCTTTTTCGCGCGTCGATTTACCACCCAAGGTCCGTCGAGCAAGCCTTAGATCGCAATTATACTTCCAAATTTCACCGCTCCTTAGAGAATTGATCGCTCAACTGGAGATTAAGCAATCAATTCTTGCTATAAATGAAATTCAACCAAGTGAAATCATAAGTATACATGCATCCTCTTCCTTCTCCATGTCACAACCATGTATTACAATGATTTCTCTACACGACACTCCCTCCCAACCAACCTTGTTAATGGATTCTATCACCAGAACCTGTACCTATGCATACCCTTGAATCATTAATTCACTCCCAACCCCCATAAAATCCATCGCACACAAATTCGAATAAGGCTATGATCGTACTTCCTTCCTTAATTTCCCATGGGGTTAGGTACAGATTCCACATGTGGATGACCTTGTTTTCACATGTGTCATGACCTTATCTGACAACAGTCGAGTCTTAGAGTCCCCCACTATATTCAACTTCGTAGGATTCTTCTGAAGTGCTAGTTGGACCCCTTGGTAGACTGCAATATTATTTGTAGAGATGCCAAGGTTCCAAAAATAATCCAATTCTTTAATTCCTCTGGGGCCATACAACACCCCCCACACCTACTATTAATTTGAAGTTAATCTATGTAGAACATTGAATTTTTCTTGTATCGTTAAAAATTGTGCATTTCCTTACTCTTAATATGATAAATTTTGCAATTTATGTATATGTAAATTTAGATTGCATTGATTTTAAATTCTAATTTAGTATTCATTGTTATTGTCTTAATATGATACACCAATTTTAATTTCATTTTTAGAAGTGATATAGTGTATATCACAAGGTGTTTATGAACATTGAGTAGGAGCATTTGAACATTTGAGTGGAAATATTTATACTTCGAAAATGCCAAAAGAGCTCATATTTACATTTTTAAATAAATTGATACAAACATTTCTTATAAGTTCCATAAACCAATTCTCAATGAAGTTGTGTTGTCTTCAAATTAGCATAACACATCGAAACTCAAACCCTAATAATACATATTATATTGCATATGTATTACAAGAATTTAAAATCCTGCAAATACAGTGGAAGCATTGATAGATCGGGGCGGTGCGTGCCACCATATGGTTGTCTCTCATTATAAACCACAATGAGGTAACTAACTCCAACCCTTTGGATGTGTCCCACGGCTTTAATCCTCTTCTCAGATGTTACCCTCTAGATGTCTTTTGGTCATCTATTCATTTTGAATCTAGCTCTCTTTCTTAAATTCGCTCCACTTTCTACCCTCATCATCATGCTATTAGAGACATTGATTGCCAAATTTATATAATTCTCCAACTTCAAATACGACACCTAATAAAATATAAATTTTTCATTTGTTAGAGACATTGATTGCCAAATTTATATAATTCTCCAAGTTCAAATGCGATACCTAACAAGTGTTGCAGGGCAGCGTAGTCCCTGCCAGGTTGGAATGGGAATAAATGCATAGGTATGGAGGGATCATGGGAGAATGAGAAGCCAGAAGTACCAGAGACACATGAAAACTGTGGCAGACACGTGGCAAGCAACATGCAGGATATGTGGTATCCATGTAGAAAAGGACACGTGGCACTCTGCGACACGTCAGCCATAAGACGTTAGGTTGCTACATGACTCCAGGAGAATGTTACTCTGAGAGTTTTCCTTCCAGAACAAACACAGTTCCCTTGAAGCTCGGAGCCCTGAATAGCCAAAGTCCTGAATTCCCGAATTAGTTAATGATAATATTATATTAATATCAGGTCAACAAGTAATTAGCGAGAAAGTCACTTTGTGAGAAATTTGTTCCATCGCTAAATATGGCTAGGGGAGTTCTAAAATTGGCAGGTTGGTAAAAATTTAGCAGGGACGCTAAAGTGCCAGGGTCGCCCAGATCGCACATTGGAAACTGATCGACGACTCACATTCATTTCAGAAAGAGAAGTCTCCTGAGCATTAATCTCCTAGAGCAATTCCGGCATTGAAACCATTTAGTTTTTGAAAGTATTCTCATTCTAATTATACTGTGTTTTTCATAATCCATCTTGCTTTTATTTTCTTAATAAGATTCTATAATTTTTCCTATTACTAGCTGTGCAACAGGTAGCTACTAAAAAGCACAGATATCGCCATCACTTGTAACTTGATATATTGTTGGAGTTTGACTTGCCATCTTGGAAATTTCCATTCCTACGGTGTAGGTTTTATATCTTTAATGTATTTATGAAATTCATTTATAATGATCTTTGTATACTTCCAACTGACTTTCATCCCAATATTTAGAGTTAAATTCAATTTCCATAGTCAATTCTTTAATTTTTCCCATGGACAAAGTAAGTAACATCCATTTCATTCTATTAAATAGATCATCTAGCTTGTTTGTCTCTATATGTGCTAGGATAAATACAGTTATATGTGGTGGCAAAAAAACCCATATAATTTTTTTTGAAAATGTGTTTAGTGTCGAAGGTTCTTTGATCTTCTTATGTGACCTCTGTGTTTGCTAGTTTTTTCTATATATTAAGACACACCTAACATGATTTTTTATTTTCATGAGTTTTTATCTCATTGAAGTTAATTTAAACTGTGTGAAAAGAAGGTGTCGAGACAGAGGAAGATGCCCTTTTCCTGAAACTTTTGTCCGTGAGCAACAAGCCCACTTTGTAGAGGTTGATCTGCAAATTCTCTCCAGGAAGAGAGAATCTTTGTAAAATGCCTATCCAACTGAAATATTTGTAAGATGCCTATGAAAGTTCAGTATAGTACCAACTGATATATTTGTAACATGTCTATCCAGTTGATTGTTTTTTGGCAATGATAAATTTTTTTGAAGGTTTTTATTTCTGCGGATATTCTCGCAGATGTATTTACAAGTCTGTTCACCCTTGAATCTGTTAGGACTAAAACGACAACCTAACGAGGATGTCAATCCTACTGTGTTTTTATAGATGTGGTACTTCTCTTTAAGTTTTTCTTGGGGCGTCTATAGTTCAAATGTGGGACTTAGATAAAGTCCATCGTAATGACTTAAAGCAATACAAAACAATAGATTTTTTTTTTCTTGAAATAAAGGTTCATGGAAAATAGGATCAGGAATCACACACATCAAACATTCAAATTAAATAAACACAATTTTCTGACATCCAGCATAGTTCAATATAAAGATTTATGAGCACATAAAAATAAAAGAAGATGACCGACATGCATAAAGAGAACTGTTAGGCTCCAACCTATTGATGTAAATTAGAGTGCAATTGATTACCAATCCGGTGTTTGTAAGACTTAGAGGCACATCCAAAATATATGGATTTAGAGATAACTTTTGTTCTTTTAGTGGAAATAAATCAAAAGCTAATCTAAGTGTTGAGTATGAAAGGAAATTCTAAGCTTCATTACAGAAGGTGTATTCATAGATCTCTTACCATTAATCAACAATTAGAGTAGAAAAACATTCAACTAGTTTTAAGTATTCAAAACAATGAGCATTCAAACTAAACTAGAAGCTTATAAATGTCTGAAAAGGCTAAACTCTTTTACAAGAGATACATTCTTTGCTTTCCCACATTCATCAGCTAGATAACTTGATCAAATAAAACACAACAGTGTTATCTACGACATAATGTAAACTGAACTAAAGCTCATACCAAAATTTGCTTGAAAAGAATGAAAAAGGAGAAGTGTACTAGCTTGACAAAGCGCCCCCTCCAGTGCTTCCCTTGTACACCTAAGTTGTCTCAGCTAAGAAGGAACTTCCAGCAGCATTCACATAATCATATCATAGACATCATCAAGGACAAAACACAAAACTGATCTCAAGACTGCCAATTCAAAGTTTTCTTCATTAACATAAGGATTGTCATACTAGTCCATGTCTTGGAGTATTTATACAAGAGTTTTGAAATTGATAATGCTAAGAAACCTCCTAAAGATAATGATCAGATCCATAAAATATGCTAGGAAGGTCGAATACCCCCTTCAGATCCATAAAATATGAACAAATCCCAAGAAAATCTAAAACTGTCCATGATTTTATGCTAAAACAAGGTATTTTCTGCTGAAGTGGCCCTGTTTGACCAGCGTTGACCGGACACTTGGAAAGCTCAGATCTTGAAGCTGATAGGTATTCATCCATCCTTGTACATCAAGGATCATGACCCATGTCTCATATTTCGCCCAGCTATCCTGCAAGTACACGAACCTAGGAGCTATTACGGGATTTAGTCAAATCCTGTAATTTCTGATAAATTTTTAATTTTAATGCCAAAAATTCGAAAATTCAATTCTTAAGCTAAGGAATGATAAATGTACCTTGCATAAGCTATCTTATGGAAAAATATGAAGGCAAAATGGATGGTTTTGGAGGCAAAAGTATAGTTTATGGAGTGGAAGGAAGCATAAAAATGTACTCAACAAGAACTAACTTTGCATTTCGAAAACAAGGTTACAAGGTGCCATCGAGATTGTTCTCGAAATAATTTTGTTTGAAATTTCTCAAAAAAAATAATGTTTGTTACATATTCCTCGAAATTTAAATGCGTTTTTCATATAGACTGGGATTGGGGCTCTCGAAGACCATAAAATAAATAAGTACAAGAAATAGGACTGTAGAAAGAAGAAGTGGGCGACGGTAGACAAAAAGACCTGAAAAGAAGAAATTGGAAGTTATCGGTCTTTGGTTAGACATTTCTATTTGAAGAGGTGGAATAACTGGATTGATAAAGAAAGCAGGATGCGATCAGTATAGACTTACTATGATGATATCTCTCCCCCCTTTGCTATTTGCTTGCTGATGCGTTTTTATTGCTCTCGTCGATGGTTACTAGAATCGTGCCAACTGCTTGTTGACCTTCGACGGTGAGCTTGTCGATTGCCCTTTGGAGCCATTATTCAATGTAGCTTCTCATGGGGGCCACGTTGATCTCATGCCGGATTTTTATGTTGAAATGATCGCTTTCTAATTCCCTTAGATCGATAGAAATATTACGAAGAGCCTGTTCAATTTCTTGATTTTTTATCGAACAGTCCACTAGCCAATTGTCCACGTCATCCTCATCATATTCAAGGATGCCATAAAACTTTTCTAAAGAAAACCCCTTAAAATTATCAACATGTTCATTGAAGGCTTGCTTGGTTAAGAACAAGGAGTTGATGATTAATATGGGGTCTTGGACCTCCTTGGTACTTCCGGCTAAGTCTATTTCAGTCAACTTTCTGAATAATTCTTCCTTCTTTGATACGACTTGTTCACATGATAGGACAATGAGATGTAGGTTCTTAACTTTCTGTTTCCAACATGCATTTAATTGTTTGATCCCGTTTGTGGAGGGGAGATCTTCTTCTCTTCTTCTCATTTATGTCATGTTGGTGACATTGATGCTAAAAGGGATGACCGCATCTAGATAGAAACCTTCTTCATTTTTAAAATCCACCTGCAAATATTCCTAGAAGGCATGTGCCCTCGTTCCAAAGGAAGTTATACTTTTTGATGTCTCTCAGGCTTCAGTAATTAGCTCCATTCTTTTCTTGATATTCTTCTCCACATAGCCTCTACACGATGTGAGGAGGCTGGAGGATCCTTTTAACTTGGCTATAGGGGTGGCAAGCACGGTTATTGCTAAAGTACTGGCAAGCAATGGGATAGGAATTGAAGCTTCCTCCAATTCCTTGATTCGATCCTTCATTTTGGCATTCTCTGCCTCAAGGCCTCTAATGGGATCGTCAAGAGCATGTCCGGTTTATCGGTGAATTCAAGACATTTGGGATGGATGCATGTTCCTAAGGTTAATCTCTGAATGCGATTTCCCTTTCTTATTTCTTACATCCCTCTTTTCAATAATTAAATTTTTAGATTCACTGTAAAAAACAACTCTCTGGAATACGAAGGATTCATCTTCGTAAAAAATATCGGTCTCAACTATTTCCATTAAGGGATTATGGTGGATCGTGTCCCCGGGCTGATCAACGTTGGGGAATAAGTTTTTGAGATCAGTCTCAAGTTCCATGTCTTCACTTTCAGTTTCGGTCTCTTTTGCTTCTTGCACAACGTTTTTTCTCTTCTTCCTCACGGGAAGCTTGTGAGAACTATCAATTTTACTTGGAGGAGGGTTGTTATCTCCTCCTCTGTTTGAAGAATTGTGGGTTGCTTTCTTACTGGGGTGGTCCATTGGAGTGATGCTCCGAGATGTCGTACTCTTGGGAGTGGCAGCTGGGGATTGGACACTCTTCTCATCGAGGCCTTTTCCCCATTGTTTGTACAATTCATTGGTGCTTTGCAATGTCTCTAGGTCATCAGTGTCAGGAGCAAGAGTGTTCTCATCATTGTATCTATCTTCGTTCAGGAGTGTGTGGATAAAAGAATTGCTAAAGCTAACTACTAGTAAATGTTCTACAAAAATCCCATTAGGGCCGAACCCTCTCAGTATTTCAGCATATCTTAGGTTCAAGTTGTTGAAATGGCGTGCAAATTCGTCAATCTTATTGATATTCCTGAACACAAAGTCCTCGACTTTCCAAGGCAGAGGAATGAACTACTTTTTTCTCTTCTCATGGAAAAAATGCAACCAGTAGTTGTATTGCCTTACTATTTCTATAACAAACATTCTATCTGTAATGTGATATGGAAGGAGAGTAGGATTTTCCTTGGAGCCAAAAATCATTATTACACTGTAATTCTCCATTTGTTCAAGTGTCCCCTTCCTGTCCAAAAAGTTGGTTGTATGTTCAGACATCCAGGGAGCATCCTTTCCTAATAATAAATCTTTGAAAACTGAGACAAAGTCATTAAAAACCTCCTAAAAACAATGGGAGGCCTTGTGCCTCCATAAGGCCTGGTACCAGAAGGTTACTGGGTTGAATTCACAGTTTACCTTCTTGGACATAGACAGTTTTGGAAATGGACAACAATGCACTACACGAAAACCAAGTAGGATGACATATAAAAAAAATTCTCCTGTTTGAATCATGACAATTGGGAACAGATTTCAATGGAAATCAGCTTCCCCCAATAAAAAATGGCTAGTTCCTTGACCGTGAAATACAAAATATAAAGAATCATGCGAGAAATGCTTGTTGTGGATTCCTGTCCCGTTATCCTCGTAAACAACCAGGCAATTTCTCGTAATGGATTTCTAAACGAACTAACTTGCAACCTTGTGATATCTTTAGGAACTGTCATCGAGTCTACCAGGAACTCGGGTAAGAGGTCCAACCCGTTATCATGTTTTTTTATGAACTCCTTGCAGTCTTCTCCTTTGAAGGTCAATGTTGGCTCCGACAATCTCAACATCTTGGAGAAGACCTGAGGTGACAAAGAAACAAGAGATTGGTCATGCAGTGGAATAATTCTTTGGCTTGAAATATATCTCTCGGCGCACCAAGAGACGACCTTGTTACAGCCAAAGAATCTAAAAGCTATGATTTTGAAGCTTGATCTTAAGAAGGCATATTAACTGAGAAAATAAAAATGTTACATAGTCTATGCAGCTAGTTTGGCACTAGGAAAACTAAACCAGTTGCAGTAAAAAGGTGTTTTTTTCCACAATGTTTGTGAGGAATTATCAGTCCAAGTAGAAGAGCAGAGAAAATCAGATCTAGGATTTAGACTGTCTAAATGCCTATGACTGGAGATATAAGAAGTAGAGCTTCTATTACTGAGATATTTTGACAAAAAACTAGAAAACCAGAGCATTCAGAAACTTAGGCAGGAGGAGAATCACTGGCAGAGTCAAAAACCTGAGCATGGATGTCATCAAGTGCTAAAAACTTGAGCCTTGTTGTCTTCTTGGCAAATATGGAGACCTTATGGTCTATTTGTTCTATCTACTACTGTAAGGCATCAAGTTGAAGCACAATCACATTGTATTTCTCGCTCCTTTCCACAAGCAGTTTGCCAACAATGGTTTTAACTTGCTAGTAAATATTAATTGTATTGAAATATTTTGTATCCCGGGTTTTGTACATGCCTGTATCAGGTATCCAAGGTGATATTGCTTCATGAATTTCCTCATTAGGGATGAAATCTCTCTCCAATCTTGCTCCTGCCTCAGTAAGATCAATCAAATCTTGAACCTCTAGGGGAGTGGATTGATGAAAAACCATGACAGAGTACTCGACCTTGCATTGAGCACGAGTGAGGGGGAAATGACTACACAAAACTAAGAGAGAAATATCAAAGACAACACAAAATGTATGCACATAAAGCCAATATTTATCCTGTAAGCCCTTAACCGGGAAAACCAACTTTAACCTCGGCCAAACCATCCAAGCCAGACAAACAATCGCCAATTGAGGCTTCTTACAATAGAGTATCTCAAGCCATTAAATAGGCTTCATCAATTACAACCCTAATTCCTTTTCTAGAATTAAATTACAATGCAAAGACATGCATGGACTCAAGATAGCCATGCAATGACGTGCATGGAGTGGAGATAGCCATGCGAAGACATGCATGGACATGCACAGCCATGCAAAGACATGCATTATGTGGAGATAGCCATGCAAAGACTCACATAAAATACAATTGGAAAACACCATGGTTTACCCAATACCATGGGCTCGTAAACCACTAACGGTAAACCCAACAATGATTGAATCAATCACTTTATGACCAAGTCAAGATTAATGTTAAGTACCAAAGACTGAATACAAAAACACCATAGTAGATATACAAGAACGATATAGAAAACCACCACTTTATTATATCAAAACCTTTGAGGTAGGGCACCACCATACAATGGATCCTATTATGGAAGGGATCCTCTCATGTTCACTTGCCTCTTCGAGGGGTCATCCTCCTATTGAGCTACCGCTCACAATACAATACTTTTCTTCATATCTCATTACATTATTTGAACCCCTATATATAGTGCTACCAACCACCTAAGAACATTCTAGAGGATGAACCTTCTAGAAGTAGAACCTTCTTAGAAGTCCTCTTACATTTATTATATCTAACTACCATAATGGGCCTTATTTAATACTATAGTGGACCTAGTCCCCCTTACATTAAATGGCCTCCACTATTATCATTATGGGCCCTCTGGCCCCCCCCATTACCTCTCTAACTACCTAACATTCCATCTGTTGGCACAGGGGCAAACCCAGAGTTCAACGCTTCAACAATGCACCAACAAAACCCAAACTACCGGCCCTTTCGACAACACCTGCGAAGCAAATGCAGTCTCACCCGAGGTAGAGGCAGGGGGGTTGCAGGACTCAAGTGTCTACAACATACCTGGGACACAGATCTGTGATCACGATACTTAATAGAGCACTTAGCCAAAAACATTCATCAAGGTCTAATTCTTATTCGCATCATAGATTAACCCTCATTACAGATAAATGCAGTAGTAACCAAGATTTAAGCACATCTAATCATTAGCACATAACATCAGAGCAGATCTAACATTCATTCATATAAATCACTAAGCATCAATGAATCAATCTATCAGGGATCAATATTAAGCACATGAATACATAAACACCATGAATAACATTGCACAAAACACAATAACACAAGATATATGTGGTTCACCCCAGTGTGGGGTTACGTCCACAAACTCTTCTCTTCTTTATTAGTCTCTTTCAATCTCCTTACAGGCACCCAACTACAGAGCCAACTCCGCACAAGACAAGAGATTTGCACGCACCTCGCGAGATCCTCCTTCCCCAAATTAGGTCAAAGCACAAAGACTTACACAATCTGTGCAAAAAACCCTAATAAAATGCTTGCACTTAGCTCTGCAAGCCTTAATACATTCATGCACTAAGCCAATTACTCATGCACTAAGCCACACCTTCGACTGCCTTCGCTCTAAGTCCTATCTACTTATTTATACATTACAAAAGGGGCCTAAACATGCGGGAACCCATGGGCCGACATCCCATACCCGTTATATAAATCCTAAAAGCCCAAAAAGCCTGCAAAATGGGCGAGATCCAACGATCTCCGCTTCGCCTGGCCGCTCCGTCTTCGACCAGCCCGTCAAAGTCCCAAAAATGGTCAAGCACGACCAAGGTTCTCTCAAAACTTGGTTGAGGGCCAAAAGGCCCCCAACACTCACCTGTGACTCATCCCAAGTCACTCTGATCTAGGCAACACTACTTCGAAGGCCTCGAGCTTAGCTCGATCTTCCTCGACTTGCTGCTTCGCCAAATCCTCCTACTCGACGAACTCTTGAATGACTTGCTCGATGACAGGCCCTTCCAGGCATTGTTCCACTGTTGCGATCACCTGTTCCAACTGTGATCCTTGTCTCTCGAGATCTTCAAAAGGCGTGCAGGCTTCGTCCTACATCGACTGGAGTCTCTGTGTCACCTCCATCAGTATGCTCTAGATGGCAGTGACCTGCTGCTGAACTGCGCGCTGCTCCTGCGACCTTTTCATGTTCTCTATTGTTGTAAGCAGTTTCAACTGCGCTTGTACGGTCGTTGCCTGTTGCTTCGCCTCGTGGAGTTGTGCCTCCAATGTCCTCAGCTATGGGTCTTCTACAAGGCGCTCAAATGTGTGCGCACTTCAATTACTTAGTTGCTTACATTCTGAGGCCAATGCCTTGATTCTTCCGACTGCACTCCTGGCAATTTTTTCCCTCTGATCCCGCACTTCTTGTAGAGTGCTCGGTACTTCTTGAAATTCTAGCTCTGCTAGTCTTGCTTGAAGCTGTTGAATTGCTTCAACGAACTTCCCCACTTGGCTCTCTGTTGTATCTTCTTCTATCTGGGCCAAGCTTGACACAAAGCAAAGTGCTCTAGTTACTGCCTCTCTAACCACAGTCTGCTCTGCGAGAAGATGGTCTTTCTCTTTCTGGATTTTCTCTTTGTCCTCCTCAAACTTCGCTTTAATGTCATCTTTCTCTTGCTGCGCAACCCGAAGTTTCTCTAGGGATTCCTCCTTTGCTTGCTTCAAGGCCTCTGTGGCCTATTCTTTTTCTTCCTGGACTCGACGAAGGTGAGCCTTTGTCGCATCTACTATCCTTCCCATTTGGGTGGGTTCATCCCCCAATTCTACACCTTCTGATGATGACGACGCAGTAGACACTGCGCGACTCGAATAGATAACTGGTTGTACCCCCTTCAGCCCCGCCTCGATTCCATCATACATCATCTCCTGCTTTGCTTCATGTCGCTACAAGATACCCTCCGAAGCATCTTCTACCACTGGGATGATGAGGTTAACATCATCCACTGTGAGCACATTCTTTGACTTAGGCTTGTTGGCTCGGGATTTCTTCCGTGCTGAGGGTTTCTTCGGAGAAACCTTCCTTTTATTTGATGTCTCTACCTCTGTTAGGGGATCCTTTGGTGGTGTTACTTCACCCTTTTCTTGCTTGTCTTCTTCCCCTTCATCTTCTTGGTTTACTTCGCCACCTCCTCCTCCTCCAGGTGAGTCAGGTGTAGTTTCCTCCAATGTGTTGTCCTTCTCTTCATTGTCTATGTCCTACACTTCCTCCTTCTTCTTCTTTCTCTTAGCGTTGCTTGGTCCATCATACTCTGTTTGGGTGACCAAAGGACTTCCGATGATGTCGGGGTCAGAGAGCTTTGTTTGCTCGACTGGTACAAGGAATTCAATGGGCCATTCCTTGGTTATTTCCTCCATGTCTTCATCAGTCAATTTGTAATAGGATTGCATCTCCTCCTGGCTTTCATCCGGGCACGTAGTGATGTAGATGAAGTGGCGATCTGTGTGGAACTTCGCTAGTGGTCTGTAAGTATGCAAGGTGTTCAGAGTCATTCGAGGGAATGATTCAATGGTGCGCGTGAGCTGTAGGTAGTAATAGTGTAACAACATATTTGATTGCCACTGCTTCACCATATATCTCATGTACCACAAGGTGGTGAACCTCGCAGCCAATGGTTTTGATGGCTCAACTTCAGGGAATTTCACTCCCTCCGGCATCTCCCAAGTGACAAATGCTATTAAGATCAACAACCAATTAAATTGGAACTCATAGCCTTGGTCCTGTGCTTTACGACATTCCTTCTCCAACTTGTTGACGAGGTAGCTCGCCCAGTTCATCTGCATCCCTTCGACGCACTTCCCTGCAAGGTCGACTCTGAAGCGTGTGACTTGTGTCGGCCTGTTCTTTCTGATGAGCTTGCAAGGGATCAGTTGACAAGCTAGGCGCATTGCGCCATATTTGATGGATGCTACCTCTTAGCCTCGCTTCCCCTTCTCCACATTGTCGTATGCTTACTTTATTCACTACACCAAGGAGCGATCTAATGTCTTTCCTGGGTAGAACTGGTGAGGGTCAAGTCCTTGCATGCTTAATCTGGTGATCAGGTGGATTGGCGTCAGATCCATAGTTACGTGCCTATCTAACCAGAGATAACCTCCATGGTAGTACGACAGGAGGAGTTTAACGCACGCGTTAACCTCCTGATGTCTGCCGAAGTGGGGGATCTTTATGACGTTCATGATCGTTGACTGTGCGATCTCCTTGATCCATGGCTGGGGAACTATCTTGGGCTTCTTCCCAGTCGTCTTTGTCAAGTACTGATGCAGTGCAAGCATCGCATAATTCTTCCTGTCTCCCAGGTTGAAATCACTTATCTTGAGGGTTGGGATCAATCCCAGTTGCGGTCCCATTGGGCGTATCCCCTTCGGGAGGTCCGTCGTGATGAGCGTGTACTCGAAGTCATGCAAGATGCTGTCACGACTAACCATGCCAGACATAGGTGGGATGTAGTCAGGCAAGACCGACGGGATCTGCTTTGCGTTCGCCAGATCATCGCGGTGCTTTCTTCTTTTCTCAGTAGCTGCTCGACTAGATCGACGTGTAGTCGAGGGGGATGCTTGCACTCCTCCCATCGATGAGGCCTATATTCCTGCAGACATGAAATTCTCAACCATAAGGTTGATTAATATTTCTTCTATCGAATTCTCTATTGCGCGAAGGTTGCCCGACATGCACGCTCGTAATCAAATAACTCGGGTAGGCGAACAGACACTCAAGGTAATTGAACGGACGACGAGGTCTAGACAGTACAACGCAGTATGTGATCAATTCTCTGTGGGCTTGAATATCTTAGTTTGCAAAAGTGGCTCCGGTGAGGCATTCGACAGATTAAATAAGCATTGTCGTAACAGATTCCTCCAACGAGCATGAATGTCTCAATCAATACGATTCCATCCGTTGTGGCGTGGCCCAATGACGATCTTTCCGGCAATAACCGCATTTCTAGCTGTTCTGGAGCATCGTTCTAACGGTCAGGACGCCTTAATGGTCATATAGCTTCATCGTGGTGAAGTGCCATTCTGCGATGTTCTCCTATTCTGGCGAGGCTCGAGTTCTGCAAGCCTGCCTTCTGCGAAGTCTTCTCTGGAACTTCCTGAAGTCTTTCTATCTTTGCCTTCTTCTTACTGAGCTTTCTTGCTTTCTTTCCTGTGATCTGAGTCTCTTGGTTCCTCTTTCCATTCTTATTCTTATCTTCTCTTAGCATAGTAACTTAGCATTGCTGATGTTCTCTCAAAGGTTTCAAATCTAATATCTCTTCTCTTATTACTTATGGGGTAGGTGTTCTTCTCTCCTGCATAGATAGGTCCTTCAAGCCTTCTTGTGTTTTTTTAGCCTTGACAGCTAATTCTCTAGCCCTCAGTTGCTTCGACTTGTCCTCTTGTTCTTGTATGAGTCGCTCTATTTTTCTGGCTATGAAGTCCCTTAATTCTTTCTTTTTCCGTTCTGTAGCTTCTTCCTCTGCCTTCCTCCGGATCCGATCTTTCTCAATCCAAGTCTTTCCCAACAAAACTACAAAAGGGGTGTTGTTCTCCACAAAATTAATGACTTCAAATTCTTCTTCGGTCGATGTTCCATGTGCAATCATAGGTACATTAATAACTCTTTCACATAGGGTTATCATCTTTCCTTTAAACAATCCTATCCTTCGCAATGAAGGAATCATAGTAGGTTTTCCCAAAATTTCCCAAGTGCTTTTTGGCATGATATTCACCTGTGTTTCCTCATCCAGAACACAATCCATGTCGAAGTCACCTATTCTTGTTTCTATGCACTCCTTCTCTTTTAAGATCTATGGTAAACTGATGTCCCTCTGATCCTTCAATGTTTCTCTCATCTGTAATAATATAGTCTCTGAGTCTCTAACATATCCTTAGTTTCTTGACCTTCCTCATGGTTTTCTTGTCTCAGGTTCATCTTTTCAACTTTAGCAATCATTCTAGGGAAATCCAAAACCTCATGATCAACAACTTTACAACAAAGACAAATAGGACCTATACTAGGGAATTCCTTAGCAAGATGCCCCGATCTTCTGCAGTTATAACACAATGTCAACCCTTTCTTTCTCTTAAATGATTCCCAACCTTTCCGGTACTGCGCACCGGGATCACAGTGGTGGACCTACCATCTGCGAAAATTCTTTCTAGGGTCCTCCATCCACTTATTAGTCCAAAAAATCTTTCTATGCATAGGAATAACATATCTTTCACTATTTATATCAAATCTATTGATATCAAATCTTCCTGATTGTAGTTGTGCCCTAGTTTTCAGACTAGGACAAAATCTATCAAACATACCTAGATTCATACTTTAGAAGCAAAAAATTCCACTTATCTTACCTTTATTAGAGCACAAAGCTTCAAGATCTTACCTCTTCCTTCATATCGGGCTTCCTTCTCTTAACACAGAGCTTCACAGGTAAAGTAGAATAATGTGCACTACAACAATAGATCTACGCACAGAAATTTCTCTTTTCTTCAGTTCCCAACAATCACAGTTTCAGGTCCCGGCAACAAAACCATTTGTTGGCACAGGGGCAGACCCAGGGTTCAATGCTTCAACAATGCACCAACAAAACCCTAACTACTGGCCCTTTCGACAACACTTGTGAAGCAAATGCAGTCTCACCCGAGGTAGAGGTAGGGGGGGTTGCATGAATTGAGTGTCTACAACCTAGCTGGGACACGGATCTGTTATCACGATACTTAATATAGAACTTAGCCAATAACATTTATCAAGTTCTAATTCTTATTCGCATCGCAGATTAACCCTCATTATAGATCAACGCAGTAGTAACCAAGATTTAAGCACATCTAATCTTTAGCACATAAGATCAGAGCAGATCTAACATTCATTCATATAAATCACTAAGCATGAATGAATCAATCTATCAAGCATCAAGATTAAGCACATGAATACATAAACACCATGAATAACATTGCACAAAGCACAATAACACAGGATATATGTGGTTCACCCCAGTGTGGGGCTACGTCCACCAACTCTTCTCTTCTTTATTAGTCTCTTTCAATCTCCTTACAGGCACCCAGCTACAGAGCCAAATCCGCACAGGACAAGAGATCTGTGCACACCTCGCCAGATCCTCCTTCCCCGAATTAGGTCAAAGCACAAATCCTTACATAGTTTGTTTACAAAACACTTATAAAATGCTTGCACTTAGCTCTGCAAGCCTTAACACATTCATGCACTAAGCTAACTACTCATGCACTAAGCCACACCTTCGACTGCCTTCACTCTAAGTCCTATCTAATTATTTATACATTGCAAAAGGGGCCTAAACATGGGTGAACCCATGGGCCGACATCCCATACAGGTTACATAAACCCTAAAAGCCAAAAAAGCCCGCAAAATGGGTGAGATCTCGTGATCTTCGCTTCGCCTAGCCGCTCTGTCTTCGACCAACCTGTCGAAGTCCCAAAAATGGTCAAGCATGACCAAGATTCTCTCAAAACTTGGTCGAGGGCCAACACCATCCCCCTTATGAAAGCGTTTTCCTTAACGCTTGATGTACAACCAATACCAGGGTCCCATGGATAAGTGTGGACCATATTGCTGAAGTAGATTAGAGAACCAAGGTCCCAATGAGAAATTAAAGCCACCATGCTGAAGTAGTCCAACGGTTATTGTAAACCAGGGTCCCATGTCCAGGTGCTCATGTGAACTCCACGCAGAAGATATCGGCACCCAGTAACCAACTGAAAATGATGCTCCCAATACTGAAACCTATCATGTGGATCCAAATAAGAATATCCATCCACATAGTGGGAAAGGGTCAAAGTTGAATATGGAAAGAACAATACCATTGTAGAATATGCAGGCTGGACACTGATAATCATAGCTAGCTCCTGATGTGTCACATTTATGTTCTCTACAGAAGGTGGAGTAGAGTCATCAAATAAAATATGGAAGTGGTTGTCATCCCAGAAAATACAACTATCCATATACCAATAATCACAATCGTCCTCCAAATCATACCAAACATACACTTCTTGATGATATTCATTCATGATGTTAACCAAATTATATTTCTCTTGGATGCTCTCCAAGGACTCATGAATACTACAAAAACCATCCATAAGATCTTCTTTAAAGTTATGCAATGTGTCATGCATTTAGGATTTGAATGCTTCAATTGTGTGTAAAATCTCCTTGAGGGTTTGAGAGTGAACATCCATTGGAAACACCACATAAAATATACCAAAAGAAAGCTCTTAAAATGATTTATCCAATTACATTGATCTGGTAGCAATCTGAGCACCCTATGAAAAGTTATGAACTCTGCAGTCCCGCCGTCGTCACAAAAAACCCCCAAAAATAGTTGATTTTAGATCAGCAATATCTTCACTTCCGTAACTCTGATTTGGTCGATTTATTTTTTGAAATTGGGCGAAATTGTGAGAGGAACTCATATCTGTATTTTTTTGGTGCAAATTCGGCCGCCAGCTACTACATAAATAAAAAAACTCGCGCCGTCGTCTGTGGAAAAAACAGTGAAAAATTGCAGATTTTAAAATGTCTATATCTTGACTTCCCGAACTCCATTTCGGACGATTTTTTTTATAACTTGGGTGTTTTTCTCAGAGGAACTCAAACCTACAACCCGTTTCTGAAATTTTTTCATAGAAATATACAGAAAGTTTTCGGAATGTCGCGGCTCTCTTTTTTCTTCTTCGAAAAAAAAATCTGCCAAAAATAAAAATAAAAATTGCCCACAATGTCTGCGAAGGAAAGTGCTCTAATACCACTTGTTAAGTACCTGAGGAGATCTAAAAATATAATCACCATAAAATGAATACACAATAGATCCACAAAGCAATATAAAATAAATCACACTTTTATTATAGAAAACCCTTGAGGTAGAGAAACACCATACAATTGATCCTATTATGGAAGGGATCCTCTCTTGTTCACTTGCCTCTTCGAGGGGGAATCCTCCTATTGAGCTACAACTGACAATACAATACTTTTCTTCATATCTCATTACATTGTTTGAACCCCTTTATATATTGCTACCAACCACCTAAGAACATTCTAGAGGAGGAACCTTCTAAAAGTCCTCTTGCATTTATTATATCTAACTACCATAGTGGACCTTATTTAATATTATAGTGGACCTAGTCCACCTTACATTGAATGGCCTCAACTATTATCACTATGGGCCCTTTGGGCACCCCACTACTTCTCTAGCTACCTAACAATTAACCCAACATTCCACCCTTTAAACTCGACTAGGGATAAATGCCCACTCTCCTCAAAGTTTACAAATCGGGTATAAGGAATACAACATGCCCCCTATCATCTAGGTCTACATCTAGACTTTATACCAGTGAACCATCAAACTAGGGGTATGCATGCCTAAATATGTTGTATAGCCATATGTCCATTTACATGTGATAAAGTCCATCTCCATAAAATAATTACAATTGTATGCCCGAGCACATGATGCTATGAAACATCAACCTATTTCATTACAAGCATCTCTCCTGCTCCAAATACAATTAGATAAATCAAGTACTTATCTTACCATTGTATGCTCGAGCAAAAGATGCAAGAAGCATCTACCAACTTCTTTACCAACATCCTTTCATTCTTCAAATACAGTGAGCCAAAGCACTCATTCATTGAGTGCTTCATCCTCAATACACTCATGTCTATGCTCAATTTGTATGTGTCATTCACCATGGTTTATAAACCCATGAACCATCACTTCAATTTGTGTGCATATCTCTTTTTCACAGGTCACTCACTTACCAACAATATCATAAGCATGTATCTCAACATCATACCACTCTCGTTGGAGAGTCTAGGTCTGCCCAGCTTTGATACCTTGCTAAAAGCTAAGAGAGAAATATCAAACACAACACAAATGTATGCACATAAAGCCAATATTTATCTGGAAACCCTTAACCAGGAAAACCAACACCTAATAGATATCTATTAACCTTGGCCAAACCAGCCAAGCTAGACCAACAATGGCCAATTAAGTCTTCTTACAATGGAGTATCTCTAGCCATTAAATAGACTTCATCAATTACAACCCTAATTCCTTTGCTAGAACTAGATGACAATGCAAATACATGCATGGACTCAAGATAGCCATGCAAAGACAAGCATGGACTCAAGATAGCCATGCAAAGACAATCATGGACTCAAGATAGCCATGCAAAGACATGCATAGCCATGCAAACACATGCATGGTGTGGAGATATCCATGCAAAGCCTCACATAAAATACCATGGCTTACCCAATACCATGTGCTCGTAAACCACTAACAGTAAACCCAACATTGATCGAATCAATGACTCTATGACTGAGTCAATATTATCCCAACAATGACGAACTCCTCTGCTACCCCAACAACCATGATTATTGTGCGTCATAAACATAAACTGAGAGTGTCACCGCCCGAGGAAAAAAACCCACCAAGCTGTAAACTAGGCTACCACCAGACCTGGGAGTGCTCCCAAGGCCGAAGACGGACAAGGACAGAGTGGAGACTGCCACTATTGAAAAAGCTTAAGACTTTCAATAAGATTGCCTTGTAAAAGTTTGGCATGGACCAGACTAGCAAGGAACAAAGGCCAAGCATGATAAATTGGTAGATCATAAGAAAACCAAAGCATAAAGATGATCAAATTGGGAATCTTTCATTGCCATACGAGGTTGAGGATGAGTCTAGATGAACTATTGTATCGGATTAGAAGTCATTACCCCGGGAGCCATAATGAAATGGCCTTCCAAATTTGTCACAAGTCGTTCCCTAAAACTATGGAGGATACAGATGTTCCGATCGCTAACCAGGTGTACCTCGAAAGGAAAGAAGGGTAGAGGCGATGGGTTGACATGATGTAGAGATTATTATATCCCTATCACCCCATTTAGGAGAATCTAAACTTTATTTTTAATAAAGAACGATCTTACATATTATTTAAAAATTCTCAAAATCACATTCCTTAAAAGTGACAATATTTTTTATTTTAGTCTTTTTAATAAATAATTTTGTTATTTAAACGATTGTTTATTCCCTAATTTTATGTTAAAAAAAACACTAAATAATATTAAATGACATTCAA
>SNQJ01S0159776.1:9650-21988 GCA_010110895.2 Picea sitchensis
ATTATGAAGTTATAAAGGATAAGAAATCATGATGCTCATATCACATATACTCTGCAACACTTATCATCTATACTTTTCACACTCTGAAGTGTACCCGTCCCGTGAGTGTGCTGGTCAAATCTTCAGCCTTATTCAAAACTTCTTGTCACCATGGCTTCAATGTCCTTTGTCATGATTCCATCCCTCTCCCATTCAATTATAAATGCCAGTCACCCTGCATGCTTCAATTTAACCATCCGAGTTTATGCGTTCTGTGATTTTTCTTGCAAGTCCTGGGTTTTCTCATTGCAAGAAAGTCAATTTCCATCGGCTATGTCGTGAACCTAGTCATTCAATATATTTGTGTTTTCTCCATATTAAATCATGGTTTGGAGCCTGTTGGAGTTTTCCACAAGCTAATATGTCGGGTGACTTTTCCTCTCACAGTCATCCTTTCATCCTCATAGTTTTTCCTTGTCACGCCTAAATTTTCTGTCGCGCTTCCCTACTGCGACAAGCCTATCATTATCATTATCATTATTGAAGCATCGACAGGTTCCTGCACCTAAATCCTTCATAGCACCTGGCACCCACACAGTAAAATCCTAGAGTTATTCTTGCCTATTGCAAAACATTTCCACCACTGCCCCTTAGAGAGGTCTCTGCGAGGCTTACCAATCTCCACTTTTTGTGTGAAGAGGGCATCATCTTTCATTAATTCACATGCATAGAAAATACATGTTTGCATCATGACAACGTCCCAAGAAATAAGGAAGAAGGCGCAAGGTGGAAGAGTTTTGATGCCCAAGCTTCAAGGCTTGATGTTAATCAACGAATATCAAAATGTCAGGGTATCTTTCGAACATGTCAGATGTATGCACTATTGTGAGAAAATCCAAGGATACAATGTGAAACTAGTTGAACAGTTCGCTCTTAGATTTAATGGGTTTCGCGCGGTCATTGTAGGAATCACATTTTGGGTGACGAAGGAAACTCTGTCAGTCGTTACAAATATCCATCTACATGGTGAAAGGTGTTATAAGGGCATGCCTTTGGACATGCTATGCTATGAATAATTCATCAAACCAAAATTTTTGAACGGGAAAATCAGATCGGGTGTTCCAAGTAGGTATATACAGGAGACTTTTCAGAAACTCTTGAAGGTGATTAAAAAGTATTTCACCTGTGAAATAAGTTCTGAAGGAATATAGCCACATCATGTTAGGCTGCTAATGCATTTCACATTAAAGAGGTATTTGAAATTACCTTTCTTCTTGCACCAAAGTCTAGGAGGAATGGCGGACAACGTCCAGGCCAAAGTGAACCAGCTGGAGAAGAACTTATCCCATATCTCATTAATCAAGTTGATGGTAGTCGAGGAATTGATACGACTAGGGAAGGACTGGGACTTGTTTCTATTCTCAACCAACATCCCCAGTTACTTCAAAGGATACCCCCCCTACCCATGGGGGAAAAACATCTCGTAGCGCGGAGGTAGGAATAGAGGGGGTAGTAGGAAAAGGAAAGACAATAGATGGTTCATCACCCCAACAGCTAGTACCCCAGAAAAGAGGGAGGCCAAGGAAGAACAAGGAGCCCGAGGAGGCCCAAGATCCAAACGAAATGTGTGCCCAATTTTTTGTTGAGAAGTTGTACCAGGAGAATTGAGAATTGAGAAATCAGTTAGCGGAAAGGACTATCGTAACATCAATGTCACAGAGACAAGAAAGGAATGTGAATTGGCTCTAGAAACATCTTAGAGAAGTGGAAGACATGATCATTCAGTTGCACGAGGAATAGAGGATGTTATAGGATATAATCATGGAGCACTTCAAAGAATGTGGACCGACCATGGAAAACATCCACGCAGCTCTGGCCAGTGATCAAACGAAGCTAAAGGGGAACGCAGTCTTGCGAAGAAAAGTAAAGAATCTGAAAATGTGAAACTATTCTCTCAGGAAGACACTTAGAGTATAAAGATTTCATATGAGGCCATAAACATAATTGACCTGACCTTGTTTTTTTCTTTTTGAACGTGGCATGAAATTTATCTCTCCTTGTGTCTTGTTTCCTTTCGGGAAGCAAGGAATCTGACAGGTATCCGTGCGGTGGATATACGTCATGTAGATGTTGTATACCCACCTGTCGAGAAGGAAAAGTGTAGGGGGGACGCACAATAGTTTCGAAGGACATGTGTGTTCCCCTGACCATCATCGCCATCTGGAAAGAATGAATGACAACCCATAGTCATCTTCCATACCAACTTTCCACATGCATACTACGACCAATGATTGCGCGATAGAAATCAAAGCCCGTTACACTCGGTGGAAGAATTCTAATTGAAGTGCTTGATCATTTGGGTGACCCTTCAAAGGAAAAACATCGACGCTTCACTTCCTAATAATTGAATCTTGTTGATGACCAAACGATTATGGTAAAGATGTCGGTTATGACATGATTGGGTGCAGTTGGGTTCCTATTTTTAGTTAGTCCTATTCGAAATATCATCTGGCAGGGAATAACCAGAACCAAAATTCTAGGAGAAGTATTTTGGAGCATGGCAGCCCAAAGAGCACAACTTTTTCTATATATTGCATATTTTCAATGTAAGCGAGGTTGGTTGGAAAAGTAGTGTAGATAGTAGACTATTGAATGTAACTTTATAACCCGATTGAAATATAGAGGAAAGGTCCTAAGGCTTTGACGAAAAGATTCTAATGGTGGTGGTTTGATGTATTGTGATCTCTCCTATGTATGTACTTCTTGTTTTCTGTATATCCATGTCTTTACTCTGTTCAAATTGTTGTTCAAATTGGAACGTTTAAAAAGTCTAGAATTCATCACGTGGTGGTTTAGACTTCACCATTTAAACTCATGTTATTTCTTCTAAGTAATTTAGAATTCATCTTCAATAGTGCTCTGAGTTTCTTTATGTATTTTTTCTCTCGCCACACACAACGACAGTTGAACTGAAAGACCATTTCTTGCTTAGCCTTTATCCTCTCAAGTTTTAGTTACCAAGTCATTTATTTCTCTCTTTCTAGAATTTGACTCCACGGAACAAGGTTTTGTATTTCCTTTCCAACAGAACCAGAAACATTTCACAAATGCAATAAACCTAGCTGACAATTCAAAGCCATTATCTGTTAGAGACTAAGTTTCAAAGAGATCCCTCTCTAGGTCAGAAAGGCTAGTTTCTGGTCTTAAAGTTGGTATGTAGGTTACCTTTGTCATTCATTTTATTAGCCAAATAAATTTACAAAGTGCTAACACGTTGGCTTCATTTTCAGGGATGAAATTGAAAAAAGATTTCCCTAGGAGAATGACTAAAGCTGTAGTTTTGACCCCTGAGGGTAATAGTGGGTCAAACGTCTATATTGGCTGAAACCTTTACCTTGGAAAATCCAATGAATGATACCAGTAGCATGGATTAGTACGACTCAGAAATCCTAGCTCCAAAGACAATTTATAGTAGAGACAATCCTGATCCGGAACCTGTAGTACTTATGTTGAATCCCAAAAAATGTTGTGCAGAGAAAGGAGACAGGTGCTAGACCCATTCTATTACCTAGAAAGAAACCTATCCTTACCCAAGGATGGTGTACAAAGCATCGACGACCTTGATTTTGATACACTGTTATAAATTAGAAACCTACTTGGTTGAGATAGTCTTCGATGAGAAGAGGTTTCAATCTTTGATACCAAACAAAATCTCGCGATATGCTCTAATCCCCACTCAGATCATTCTGCTAGTTCCAAACCCTCCTAGATTCATGGCTACCTGATTCTCCTCTCTTTCCCTACTAGCCCAACTAGATGATTTACCCCATAACTCTAATCAGAGGATCAAGCTATATGATATCGAAGGAAACGCCTCTGCCCCAAAGCACTTGGACTGGTTCAATGATTTTGTTGACCTAGAAGAGGTCGATCATGAGGATGTGAAAATGAGATTGTTCATGAAGAGTATTTTAGGGGAGGTTGGGAAGTGGTTTAAATCCCTTCAAGCAGCGAGCATCCCCATTTTTGAAACATTTGAAACATCGTTTCTTTCCATATGGGGAGACAAAAAGAATCCTCTGCAACTACTAAGTCAATATAACAATATGAAAATATCACCATAGGAAATGCTGCAAGAGTTTTCGGCTATATTCATGAAGGTACACAACTCAATCCCCAAAGAATTCAAACCAGCTCCCCAAGCTGCATAGCTTCGATATGTCGATTCCTTTGACAATGATTTATCCTTGTTGTTGAGAGAAAGAATATCTAATACTTTAGGCACTGTGATGAGCGACGCATTCGAAGTTGAAGTAAATCCCATAACTCTAATCAGAGGATCAAGCTATATGATATCGAAGGAAACGTCAGCCTAAAGCACTTGGACCGGTTCAATGATTTTGTTGACCTACAAGAGGTCTATCATGAGGATGTGAAAATGAGATTGTTCATGAAGAGTATTTTAGGGGAGGTTGGGAAGTGGTTTAAATCCCTTCAAGCAGCGAGCATCCCCATTTTTGAAACATTTGAAACATCGTTTCTTTCCATATGGGGAGACAAAAAGAATCCTCTGCAACTACTAAGTCAATATAACAATATGAAAATATCACCATAGGAAATGCTGCAAGAGTTTTCAGCTATATTCATGAAGGTACACAACTCAATCCCCAAAGAATTCAAACCAGCTCCCCAAGTCAAGATAGTCATATGTCAGAGATTCCTTTGATAGTGATTTATCCTTGTTGTTGAGAGAGAATATCTAATACTTTAGGCACTATGATGAGCTTAATACATCTGGTTGAAGTAAATCAGATGGCATTGGGAAAGATCAAAACAAAATTTTGATAGAAATGGGAAGAAGCCCCAAGGAGATGTGTGCATCCCTCTATGTCCGACATTTATTAGATGGAAAATTTTATTTGATGATGAAGAATATGGAGAATATGATGGAAAGGATTTCCATGGAGAACAAGCCCACTACCAGGGAGAAAAATGATTTCCATCCTAAAAATCAAAACTTTAGTTGGCTCCATTCTCAGATATCGAGCAGAGGACTGTAGAGAGAAAGGAGATCAACAAATAAGACCTCCATTCCAAAACAATTACACAAATGAAGAATTTGATCGACATCTAAGACTGTGATGCATTGTTGTATTAATATGACCTCGAATACACACATATTCTTAACAAAGGGAGAACATGATCAATTCATGGACGCAAATGATGGTTTTATGTTGGAGACTGATGACATATTGTCTTCAGAAACAAAGGAGTTCAAGAAAGGATATCACAATGAAATCATGTAGTTTCAAAAGCAATACAACATCAGGAGTAAAAAGACGTCTGCAGAGCTTCCAATGAAAATCCCAGAAAGGAACCTCAGGTGAATACTCCTTCCTCAAGATGACCAAAGAAATACAATACAACAAAGGACACGATGGATAATGGAAGTTCAAAGGAGGAATCCTTAAAGAAAGCGTCGGAGGCCAATAAGGAAATGGGCGTCAAAGAGGAAGATAGATCTCCTCCTCCCTTTAATTTTGAGAACTAAATGGACAAAATCAAAATATTTGTTTGTTTTAATGAGATAATAAAGAAGGGATAGTATAAGGATCAGATAATTAATAGGTTAAGGATGGGAGAGGCGCCCAACACCCTGAATGTCCAGGACGACCACCCTTCCATCTTATTTTATCTGCGCATACAAGAAACTGGAAATATTGAGGATGTTCCTCCTTTCTATGTTAGTCTCAAACTTCATGATTTGACTTTTCATAATGCCATGTTGGATTCAGTAACATTGCATAATCTCATGCCAAAGGTGGTCATGGATGAATTAGGCTTAGATGTCACCAGAACTTATAAATATCTCTTCTCTTTCAACTCAAGAAAGGTGAAATGTTTGGGTCTGATCAAATATTTGGTCGTGTCATTATCTCAAATTCCATTAAAGAATCTGGTCATGGACATGGTGGTGGCCGACATCCCCCCAAAATTTTCCATGTTGTTATCCAGATTGTGGGCCATGAAATTAAAGGAAACCCTGCAGATGGACATGTCGTATGCTACCATCCCTGTTTTCGGCCAAGAAAGAAGAATGTATAGAGAGGTGTTGCTAAAGTACATGGTGAGTAGTAAGACCTAACCGAACAATCATCCTATCTACTCAATCGACACTGAAATTGGCTCCTCTATTTTTTACAATGACTTAAGTTTTGAACGGGAGGAGCCGACAATTGTCATGACTATCGAATATAAGGTCACGCATCGAGCAGAGGAATATGCATATCAGAGAAACCACGCATAAAATGAAATGTGGAATATGAGCTTCGACGGAGTTGTCGGCAAGGAGGGAGAGGGAGTCGATATATGGATAAATCCTCCCAAAGTGGGCTCAAAACTCTGCTCCTACAAACTCACCTTTTATTGTACAAATAACATGGCTGAGTATGAGGCACTAATTTTGGGTCAGAGAAATTTAAAATAATTGGGCACTAAGAGGATAGAGGTGCATGGAGACTCTGAGCTCATAATAAACCAAGTGAAGGGTATATACCAATCCAAGCACCATAGACTAAGAGCATATATAAATCTAGTGTTGGACCTCCTCGAAGAGTTCTCATAGTATAATTTTCCAGTGATCCCCAGGGGGGGAAATAAAATTGTGGATTCCCTGGCCACCTTAGCTTCAGTGTTTAAAATTTGAATTTTTCCCAACAAGATGTATGAGATTGAAGTAAAACATAGGCCTACAGTAATCGATAAAATCAAATATTGGAAAGTACTTGAAGATGACAAATAGGTGGAGAGGTTCCTCCAAATGAGCGACAAGTTCACTAACATAAACATCGATGATGAGTGTTGTTAATAATAATATGAAGACGCGGTTGCACTCAGTAATGATGACCCCTTTTAGAACCAGATAGATGGAATGGATATAGTGCAGCTAAAAAACAACATCATCCCCAAAGGATTGGTTCCATTAGAATAGTTGTTTGATGAAAATGATGTAGCCAGAAATCCTAGGATCACTACGAATGATGAATATATCGAGGATTGCAGCATCAGGACTCAAGAAAATCCTAAGATAATCATATTTTCAAAGATACTCTGTCCAGAGATCAAGCAGAAATATATTAACCTCATGAATTATTTTCCTGACATTTTTGCATGGAGTTATGAAGACTTGAAATTCTATGACACTAGAGTAATTCAGCATGTCATTCCCATCAAGGAAGATATAAAACCTTTCAAGTAAAAGCTAAGAAGGATCAATCCCCTTCTTCTGCCACTGATTGAAAAAGAGGTAAAGAAACTATTTGATTCCAAAATTATTGTTTCTTTGATATTTTCAAAATGGGTGGACAACCTTGTTCCTGTAAGGAAGAAGAGAGGTGAAATAAGGTCATACGTGGAATTTCAGAACCTGAATAGAGTATCCATAAAATAAAACTACTCATTTCCTAAGATGGACTACATCCTACAGAAGGTATTTAGATCCCATAAAATGTCGATGTTGGATGGTTTTTTCGGTTACAATCAGATCATGGTACACCCGGATGACCAGGAGAAGACAGCCTTTACGACATCATGGGGTACATTCATGTATGCAAAGATGCCTTTCGGTCTTATGATCGTTGGAGATACATTCCAAAGGGCTATGGATATAGAATTTGATGAGGAGAAAGACAAGTTTATCATGATCTACCTCTACAACATCACAATATTTTCTGGTGCAAAGTCATTTTTCCCCACCTTGTTGGGATTTCCCGTCCGGAGGTTTCTGCAAGAAAAAGAGGCTGAACAAAACGATGCTTAGATGAGGATAAACCAATTGGTTCATGCAGAAAAAATGAGGGAACATGTTTTTAACCAATTACAGCTTCACCAAGACAGGATGAAGAAGATTTTCAACAAGGACTCTAAGAAGGATTATTTCAAGGTAAATAATCTAGTGTTGAAGTGGGACATGAGGAATTAAGACAAAGGGAAGCATGGAAAGTTCAATCATCTTTGGATGGGGCCATTCAGGATTTTTGTGTATCACTGGAAAAATGCATATCTTCTATAAGAGATTAATGGAGAACTCACTAGTGGGGGACCTGTGAATGGAAGTTTCCTTAAACATTATTTGGTTTAGTATGGTCTGTTTTAGTTTTCATGTCATTGTAAATATCTGGTTTTTGTGTTTTAAAAGAAGATGTTTCGAGTCAGCAGTCAGCAAAAAATTGAAGCCCACAGTGAAGGCCCTAAGTTTAAGCTACGTCTAGTTGTGATTGTGTCAAGAAGGTCTAGGGTAAGTCTTTTCCATTTTTTTAGAGTATGAAAATGAAATAGATACCAATGGTCAAGCACCCAGTTTGTTGTTCTTTGCCACCTCACCGAGAGGATAACATCATTGTTGGAGCCAGCTGTTAGCACCATCATTTTTTTAGTTAGAGTCAGTATTATATGAGTCATGTCTCATCTGTCAAAATGTGGGAGGTCAGGTACTGAGCAACGAATGGGTCGAAGTCATCAAGTGGAAGATTTGTCCCTTGGAGTCAGGAAGGGGCATCATAATCAAACATGTGTGAATTGTAAAGGTCTGGTCCTATCAGAAAAAGGGAATTTACGTGCCAGAGGTCGAGGCAAGTTGTTAGAGTAAGGTTCATGTCGACAGATATAACAACCATCCTCACCTCATTATGAAGTCAGAAAGGATAAGAAATCATGATGCTCATATCACGTATACATTACATCTCTTATAATTTGTACTTTGCACACTCCAAAGTGTACCCATCGCTCGAGTGTGTTGTGCAAATATTCATCCTTCTTCAAAAATTATCATCACCATGAATTCATCATCCTATGTCATGATAACATCCCTCTACCATTCAATTATAAATGCCATTCACCCTGCATGCTTCTCTTTTACCATCCTAGTTTATCCATTGTCTGTGTTTTTTCCTGCAAGTCCTGATTTTTCTCGCTACGAGAAAGACGATTTCCATCATCTATGTCGTGAACCTGGTAAGTCAAGATTGTCGCATTTTCTTCATCTTAAATCATGGTTCAGAGCCTATTGGAGTTTTCCACAATCTAGTATGTCAAGAAATAGTTCCTCTCATGGTCATCCTTTCATCGTAAGAGTTTTTCCTTGTCATGCCTGAATTTTCTATGACGCTTCCCTACTACGACAAGCCTATCATTATCATTATCGTAGCATCAACCTGTTCCTTTTCCTAAAAACTTCATAGCACTTGGCGCTCACACAGTAAAATCCTAGATTTATTCTTGCTTGTCGCGAAAAATTTCCACCAATTCCCCTCCGAAAGGTCTCTGCAAGGCTTAACAATATCCATTTGTCATGTGAAGAGGGATTCATATTTCATTACCGTGCACGCGGAAAAAATACACGTTTTCATCATGACAACGTCCCAAGACATAAGGAAGAAGGCGCGAGGTGGCAGAGATGTGAGGCTCAAGCCTCAAGACTTGATGATAATCAATGAACATCCAAATTTCATGGCATATTTTTAATAGGTCGGATGTATGCACTATTGTGAGAAAATCCGAGGATACAATGTGAAACTGGCTAAAACGTTCGTTCTCATATTTAATGGGTTTTGCGCAGTCATTGCAGGAATCACATTCAGGGTGACGGAGGAAAATCTTTCATTCGCGACATAAATCCCTCTGCGCGGTTAAAGGTGGTCTAAGGGAATTCCTTTGGACATTTTATGCTATGAAGAATTCATCAAACGAAACTGCATGAATGGGAAAATTGGAGTGGGTGTTCCAAGTTGGCATCTACGGGATCCTTTTTAGAAACTCCTGAGGGTGATTAGAAAGTATTTTACCTATGAGATAAGGTCTAACAGAATATACCCACATCACTTCAGGCTGTTTATGCATTTCACGGGAAATAGGTATTTGAAATTACCTTTCTTCTTGCACCAAAGTCTAGGAGGAATGGCGTACAACGTCCAGGCCGAAGCGAACCAACCGAAGAAGAACTTATCCCATATCTCATTAATCAAGTTGTTGGTAGTCTAAGAATTGAGATGGTTGTGCAAGGCATGGGACTCATTTATTTTCTCAGTCGTAGCCCCAAGGACCCCAAAGGATATCCCTGCCTACCCACGGGGGAAACAACATCTCACAGTGCAGAGGCAGGAATAGAGGGGGTTGCAGGAAAAGGAAAGAAAGTATAAGGTTCGTCACCCAAAGATCCAGTACCAAGGAAAAGAGGTAGGCCAAGGAAGAACAAGGAGCCTGGGGAGGCCCAAGATCCAATCGAGCCACATGCCTAATCTCTTGCTGAGAAATTACTCATGCATGCAGTTCATCTAGAACCTGTCGAGGGTTCAAGATGGGAAAGTTGTGATAGATGGATAAGGTTGGGCACTGAAAGCATAGATGTTCGAGAGTCATCGAAACAACTAAATCAAGCATAGATCACTATTTTCGAGTTGTACCAGGAGAAAAAATAATTGAGAAAGTAGTTAGCGGAAAGGATTGTCGAAACATCAATGTCGCAGAGTCGAGAAGGGAATGCGAATTGGCTCAAGAAACAACTCAGATAAGCGCAAGACGTGATCATTTAGTTGTGTGAGGAACATAGGATGTCAGAGGAGAGAATCACAGAGCACTTTAAATAATGTGGACCAGCCATGGAAAACATCTGTGCAGATCTGGCCAGTGGTTAAATGAAGATGAAGGGGAATGCGGTCTTGCAAAGACAGGTAAAGAATATGAAAATTCGCAACTGATCTCTCAGGAATACACTTAGAGTATCAAGACTATAGATGAGGCAAGAAACATAATTGACCCGACCCCATTTTTGTCTTTTTGAACATGGCACAAAATTTGTCTCTCCTGGTTTCTTGTTTCCTGTCAAGAAGCAAGGAATCTAACGGGTATCCACATGGTGGATATACGTCTCACATATGTTGTAATCCCACCTGTCGAGAAGGAAAAGTGTAGGAAAAACAAACAATAGTTTAGAATGACATGCAAGGTCCACTGACCATCATCGTTAACTGGAAAGCATGAATGACAACCCACAGTCATATGTCATACCAACTCGCCACATGAATACTATGGCCAATTATCACATGGAAGCAATCAAATCCCATTACACTAGGTGGCAGAATTATGACATAAGTGCTTGATCATTTAGGTGACCCTTCAAAGGAGAAACATCGATGCATCACTTCCTAATGATTGAATCTTGTTGATTATCTAACGATCATGGTAAATACGTTGGTTATGACATGATTGGGTGCAGTTGGGTTCCTATTCTTAGTAAGTCCTATTCGAAAGATCATCTGGTAGGGAATAAACAGAACCAAAATTCTAGGATTAGTAGTTTGGAGCATGGCATCCCAAGGGGCGCATATTTTTCTCTATATTTCATCTTTTCAATGTAAGTTAGGTTGGTTGTGTAATGTCCCTGACCACCCATACTGGGCCACGATACATGAGAGTACGCTTTTTTTCTCTCTGCGGAACATACTGTAACATACCCAGCATCCAAACTAAGCTATGTCACCTAATTTTTTTGAACTGCATGCAATTAAAACATATACACACGGGACTCATGCGGAAATTTATATATAAATGTAAAAATAAAAATACATTTTGTAAATGCATGGATTCATACTGAAATAATAGTAAACATATACATGCAATACCCATAAATATAAAGACAGTTATAAACACACATAGGATAAACCCATAAAAATGAACACATAAATAACAATGCAACATGTAAATTTATCACACAGATGACACTTATGTTGGTAAGAATATCACCAACTGTGTGAAGACCCTCCACAAACCTCTCAGCCTTAGACC
This sequence comes from Picea sitchensis, assembly GCA_010110895.2. Lineage (NCBI taxonomy): Eukaryota > Viridiplantae > Streptophyta > Pinopsida > Pinales > Pinaceae > Picea > Picea sitchensis. The sequence goes on from SNQJ01S0159776.1 coordinate 21,471, forward strand.
ACACTGCTCATCACTCTCAGCAGTGGGTCACCCCCAAGCTGGGACTAAACTCCACCCGGGTAAAGGGATTCCTAGCTAGGCTAATGGTTCATAGACAACAAGAAATACTTTGTCACAGGTGCCAACTCAAACTAATAGCCTACAGTCCCTCATTCCCCACATGCATATCCCACCCTAGGAAGTTTTCCCCTTCTCTGCTCAACAGTCTTTGGGTTGCCTCACTTCCTTTCTGGGCTTTAGCAATAGGCTAGACAGGAAGTCTCAAAGCCCTGTAGCTATAGTTTAGCACCTTTAGGAAATAAATTACTAGAAATTCTCTCACATAGAGAGGAATTTTGCACGGGCCTGACAACCTAGCTCTTCAGTCCATCTCCAAAGCTAACTAGATACACAAACATAATGGCTATGGATACAGGTTCAGGTACAATCATGAAGGTATGAAGGATAGCTCAATGGGTGTGTGAATTCTCATGGTTGATTGATTGGATGACTGAATGATGGAAGCAATGATGAGAAGA
>SNQJ01S0159776.1:21998-42294 GCA_010110895.2 Picea sitchensis
CCCCAACTTTAGAACTTAGGATAAAATAATTATCCATAATTTATGTTTTAAGAAATATTAATATAATATTCCTTTTTGGCTTAATCTCCCTAGCTTGGCCCTTTTCCTTAACTTTTAGCCTGCCCTTCCCCTAACTAGTGGAGTTTAGTCCTCCATACTCTTTTATCATGGTCGGTCTGTGCACAACGATGTATTTTATATTAATGATGAGACATATACAAAAATAGGCACACTGGCCTTTAACATCTAGGCTCTCCAGCCTAATCATCACAAAACTGGCTCATTGGCCTATAAAACATAGCATATACACAAAGGCTCGTTGGCCTCAATATCGCGCACACTTAAGATGTTGCGTGCGGTATCCTGGAATGTGCACACTTCATCATTTTACTGCATAGTACATGCGTGTACTATGTCATGAAAGGTGAATACAAAAATGATATCAAAACAACTTACCAGCTTACGTGCATTTGTATTTACATTTACAATTGGGTTTGGCCTAGGGATATTACAGGTTGGAAAATTAGTGTAGACAGTAGATTGTTGAATGTAAATTTCGAACCTGATTGAACTATAATGCAAAGGTCCTGAGGATTTGATCAAAAGTTTCTAATGGGGGTGGTTTGATGTATTGTGATCTCTCCTATGTATGTACTTTTTGTTTTCTGTATATCCATGTCTTTACTCTATTTAAATTGGAATGTTCAATAAGTCTAGAATTCATCACACGGTGCTTTAGACTTCGCCATTTAAACTCCTGTATTTTCTTCTAAGTAATTTAGAATTCATCTTCAATGGTGCTCTGAGTTGCTTTATGTACCTTTTCTCTCACCACACACAATGACATTTGAACTGAAAGACTATTTCTTTCTTAGCCTTTATCCTCTCAAGTTTTAGTTACAAAGTCATTTATTTCTCTATATTTATGGAATTTGACTCCATGGCCCAAGGTTCTGTATTTCCTTGCCAATAGAACTATAAAAATTTCATGAACGCAATAAACCTAGCCGACAATTCAAAGCCATTATCTATTAGAGATTAAGTCTCAGAGAGAGCCCTCTCTAGGTCAGAAAGTCTAGTTTTCGGTCTTAAAGTTGGTCTATAGGTTACCTCTGTCATTCATTTTCTTAGCCAAATGAATTTAGAAAGTGATAATACCATGGAAACCTTACTTAAGGATTCCCCTAAAGCTAAAAAAAATAGAGAGGAAATGGAATAAAGGCCCTGGAATGGCCAGTAATCCCAACAGAAAAACAAGAATTGCTAATTAGTTAAGACTGAATTCCAAGGCACTTTTTAACCCATCATTCAAAGACCCCCAACCAATTGTAATTGAAGATGAGAAAAACTATGTATTTTCCAACATAGAAGAAATGGAAATCCATACACTGAATAAAATGAAAGTGGATAAATAAAATTTGAAATTCAGTAAGGGAGAAACTTCAGGGGTCAAAATAGAATACCCTGTAGATTTAGGTTTACAAAAAGATGTAGGGGACTTTGGTTGAGATCTCGAGCATGACTCTAATGGAATTTCCCCAAATGCAGGGTTACTCTCGAAGAAAATTTTATATGACACCAAACTAGAGATCAAAGCCAACATATCATAAAATTAGGGGTCTATGAAAGAAGCACATGGCAGGGGGTATGAAGTAATAAACAGGTATGAAATGAGGTCCTGAAAAATTAAAATGCTAGATGATCACAATAAAGATGCCATGGATGAAGAGAAAGGGATAAAAGAGAGAGGTAAGAAGCAGGTTTTAATTAAGACAAACATGGAGGACGATGAAGGTACAAATGACAGCCACCAGGTGAAAACATTGAAACAACAAATTCAAACTTTACAATAACAAAATCAAGAGACAGAGAAGCAACATTCTAAGCTACAAAAGAAGTACTGGAAACTACAAAGAAAGCTTCAGAAAACTTTCTTCTTCTTGAAGGAGATCATATAAAGAATATTGTTGTTGTTAAAGAAGAAGAGTCTAAGGATAATGCCAACTAATTAGGCTATCTCCCAGTTAGGCTCTAGCTAGAGTGAACACGGGTACTCATGCGCAGTTCTAGTCAATCTCATCTATCAAAGTTTTTTTTTGTTAAGGATTTTTTTACTCTAGCAAAAACAACAGTTATATTTTGCACATTTAGAAGTCTAGTTGTTCTAGGTTCAAGACATTAATGTCAAAGTATAATAAGTGGTAATTTTTTTTATATGAACCACATTTTTTTTAATATTAAGTTAAAGAATGTAATGACTATATTCCCAATTGAATACACTTGAGTCAAAGAGTTGTTTTTAGGTTGTTATGTAGAATTAAACTTGAGTTTTCAAGATGGTCAAAACCCTTTGTAACAATGATAAATAGACAAATTTTGTAATGAAGAAAGGTTTAGTTTTTAGTGAAATATTCAAGCATCAGAATTGGCTAGACCTGAAACTTATGATTGTACAACTCTCTACCTGGTGAATATATATCTTGATGACAGTTTGCCTTTTCTTTCTCAAGTCTTTATGTGTTTTAGTCTTATCTTGGATGCAAATTTGCAATGTGTGCAATGTACATTTCCTTCTTCCTTTCATCTATTGTTTCAATTCATCCTTTTTTTTTCATTCAACCTTTTAATCAACTATTTCTTTAGTAAAAGGATCAATTATTTTGCAACCTGTTGGATGATTTGTATCTGGATATTTGTTTAGATCTTGAAATATTATTTTGAGTCTTAAATATCACACAGTAGGTAACTCATTTTATTCCTTGTTGTTGTTTCCTTTTTTTATCTTTCCATATCCTTATTTGTTCATCAAAATGCATACCATTAGTTAAGGGGAACCTGCAGTCATATTGTTTGGCTAGTCCAACCAGGTTTCTAATATGGAAAAACCTATCCTTTAGCTGACCATCAAACCTAATTAATAAAAAGAAACCATTCCAAAAGTTGAGGTGACCTAAATATTCCATTTAGTAGTCAGGTGTAGACCTTAGGACCAACACATTCAATAATAGAAAAAATATCCTAAAATAAGACTAGAGTCCAAGAATCGAACTAAAGTCCTAAGTGAGTGAGAATTTTCTAATTATGGAAAGTCACTAAATAGCTAAAGTGAGTTAACTCCAAGTATTGGATGGGTAATGTTCACTTACCTAGGAGGATAATATTATTACTAAAGTGCACTCTATAGCCATGGAATAAGAAATATATCCTAAAATTAAGTAAAAATGGAAAACATGAGTATGTAAATAAGTATGTAGTTGAGCATGTACCCCAACACCCCCCCTGAAACACAACTTGCGTGTGCACAATGATGATTCCTGACAAGATGAATCCATGTTAGGTACTCATGTACAAGTATAGATGCATAATAATTGAACAAAAGTGAGGTAAAGAGGGAACAGCACCCCCCCCCTTCAAAATATGTTGATAAAAAGAAAAAAAAAATGCTAACATGTTCATTTGCTAATTTGATGTATCCTTCACTCCTATAATGTCCCTCAATGAGAAAAACTTGTTTTCAGTGAAAGTATTTGTGATATGTCTGCCACCTTCTCTGAAGATGGAAAAAATTGGATATCAATGACTCCATCCTGAATCTATCCTTGAATAAAGTGCATATGAACCTCGATGTTCTTGGTATCTTTCCTCTAAACTGGGCCTCTACATAGCTTGAGAGTACTCTAATTATCACACCATATAACTATCAGATGATGAAAATGAACTCCCAACTATGTAAGAAAGTGTTGCAACCAAATATCCTAAGTAATAACATTCATTGCACCCATGTACTCTACCTCTACTAATGATAAAGAAATTGTTGATTGCTTATTATTTGACCAATAGATAGGTCATGATCCAAGGTAGAGGACATATCCTGAAGTGGAATTGCAATCAATGTTATCTCCTGCCCAATATGAGTTTGTGTAACCAACAAGATCCAAGGAAGATCTTGTTGCATAGTGCATACCAAAACTAGTATTCCCCTTGACATATCTGAGAATCCTCTTTTCTTCCTTCTAGTGAATCTCATGAGGTTCTTGCATGTACCTAGAAATTGATCCAATTTCTTAAGAGATTTCTTTTCAATATTTTGTAAGGTATAGAAGACTCCCCACCAATTGTTGATATCTAGTACAATCTACCAAAGTTGATGCACTAACATCCTCTAGTCTAACCAATGACTGAAAGGGCGTTGGCGTTGGATTGCCATATGTCATCTAAAAATTTTCAAGTAGATATCTAAGATACTTGGATTGAGACATATTGATTCCTGAATCATTTTGGCTGATTTCAATACCAAGAAAGTAATGTAACAGTCCCATATCTGTCATAAAAAGCCTTTCATGCAAAGTGGTCTTCACTGCGGCAGTGGAGGAGGATGAGCTCTGTGTGATGAGTAAATCATCTACATATAGAAATATCAGTATAAGTGAAGTTTTTTTCCTCATAATATACACATTATGATCTGATTTACATCTAATAAAAACTCTAGAGGGAAGATAAGAGACCATTTTAACATACAATGCCCAAGGTGCTTTCTTAAGTCCGTACAATGAATTCCTCAACCTAAAAACTAATGATGGATCTTGAACATATCCTAATGGATGATCCATATATATCCCCCCATTAATATCTCCATGTAATAATTCATTCTTCACATCCATATGGTGTACCTCCCACTTTCTAGTTGTTACAATAGCTAGAGCTAACCAAATGGAATCAATCTTGGAAACTAGTACAAAAGTCTCCTTGTAGTCAATTCCTTGTACATGTGTGAAACCTTTAGCTACTAATAGAGCCTTATAATTTGTAATGTATCCATCAACATCCCTATTTTTCTTTAAAAACCACTTACATATAACAAGCTTCATGTTGGAAGGTAGAGGAACCAACTCCCATGTGTTGTTCTCTATCAGAGAATTGTATTCCTCTTTCATAGCTTCCTCCCAATGGGGGTTTCCTTTAGACTATGCATAAGAATGAGTATCTGATCCAAGTACCGTATAACAAAAATTAGTCATCAATGGATCCATGGTAGTAAAATCTTGTGGAGGCTCCACAAACTTAGATCTGGTTCTCTGTCGATCGGCAAGATCACCCACTAGATCACGTGGTACCTGAAGAGTATGTTGTTCCCATAATGGTGGATTATCTATACTTGAAAATTGTTTCTTCTGATCAGAAATATCATATATATTATATTTAAATATCTGATCATAAATATTATCGGAAGAAGTCTCACGGAGTTCTGCAACTAGTGGAGATGGAGGTGTGGACTGCTCCAAAATTACCTCTGAAGGACCATCTTCAAACTTAACACTCCTTTGAATGAATAGTGTATATGAAGTAGTTTATAATAACATGCATCCCTTCACTCACTCTAGATATCCAAAAAAAATACCCTCCTTACTCTGAGATTCCATAGCTTTCCTCCTATCGGAAGGGATCCTAGCCCATGCATAGGAACCAAAAATTTTGAAGTAAGTAAATTTTGGTTTCTTCCCACTCCAAGCCTCATATGGAGTGAATCCCTTGATTGATTTATGAGGAAATATATTTTGAATGTAGGCTGCATATTTGATACCTTTAGCCCATAAATTTGGAGGTAGTGCTCTAGCATGCAACATACAGTTGGCCATCTCTTTCAATGTCCATTTCTTTCTCTCTGCTACTCCATTCTGTTGTGGAGTATATGGAGTTGTGTGTTGGAACTCTATATCTAATTTTGAAAAAATATGTTCAAAATACTTATTCACATACTCTCCTCCATTTTCTATATGAATTTTATTAATCATCTTCCCTGTTTGGTTCTCAACTAGATGCTTGAAATATTTAAGACACTCAAAGACCTCATTTTTAATTTGAAAAAGTAGACCCATGTATATCTCAAAAAATAATCAATGAAAGTAATAACATACTTAGCTTTAATGATTGATGGGTGTGATAAAGGACCTGTAATTTCATTGTGAACCAACTCTAGAAGTGATGATTCCCTCCATGTTTTACCCATGTTGAGCTTATCCTCAGGATATTTTCCTATTATGCATCCTAGGAAAACTCCATTTGTGTACTAAATGTGAGATAATCCATCTATCATTCAACCTTTACTAAGATGATCTAAATATTTAAAATTCATATTCCCAAACCTCTCATGCCATAACTTGGACTCTTCATTAGCATGTGTTAGAAGAGATACATAATCACATTTATTACTGAAGTGAGAGAAGGTGTATAACATTGAATGTTTATGAACCTCACCAATAGTAATTTTTTAACCATCTGACAAGTCAGAAATAATAACTAAGTCTGGAGTGAACTTCACCTTCTTCCCTAAACCTAAATGAGTGATTTGATATATGGAGAGAAGATTCATTGAAATATTAGGAACATTAATTACATCCTGAAAGAATCCATGGTCTAGATCAACTCTACCCCTACCACACACCCTTGCAGAAGAATCATCTCCCATGAAGATTGGTGGTCTAGAACAAGTCTCCAAGTATGAGAAAATTCTATCTTATGAGGACATGTGATAGATAGCCCCTGAATAAAGCACCCAAGAATTAGGAGAAGATGAAATTGCAAGTAAATCATGACCATTACTTATATTTTATGATGACTTTTTCCTTGCATTATTTGTAATACAATCCTCGAGGTGATGTTGCTCAAGTGTTTTTTCTATGAGATCTATGGTATTTTTCATGCAAGAACTCTTAGGATGGAACCCCCTATTACAATAGGAACACTTTGTATTCTCATTCTTTCGTTTTGATGCCTTGGAACTTGAAATATCATGTGTGGACTTTTGTTTAACTCCCTTCTTGTTTTCTTGGTCCTTCTTACCCGTGTTCTTCTACTTATTCGTATTTGAACTTCCTTGAGTTGTAAGCGCATTGGGATTGGAATTATTAAGTGCCCCTATTTGGATGAGATTTTTGTTTTCATGGATAAGTGACTCCATCAAATCATCTAGGGATGGCGTCTTCCATGTATACCCCATAGATAACTTGTAGTATGAAAAGAATAAGTGTAGACATAATACTTTGGTCCTAGTTTTGTTATAATTGAAAAGATTAACCGTTCATCTTTCTTATCAATTCCACGTGCCTTAACATGAGAAAGAAAATTTTTAAACTTACAAAAGTAGTGTTGTAGGGTCTCAAAATCTCTTGGATTCAATTCATGTATATAATTCTCCCACTGATGTCCTCTTAGATTTTCTTTCTTTCCTAGAAAATCCTTCAACTTTGTCCAAACATCATTAGGAGTCTTGCAAGTATCGACATGAAAGAGGAGATCTTGAGAGATTCTCAAGAAAAATATCTTGTAGGATTATTCCATTATGTTGAATTACTTTCATTTCTCTATGGATGAAGTAGGCTCGACCTCGGTCCCCATGGTTATCCTATACAAACCCTTCCTTCGAAGTACAAGATGTATCTTGGGCTTCCACTCAAATTCATTGAAGACTGTCAAGATCACTGGAAAATATGACTAATCCACAATTCTCTATGGAATGTTCAATATGATCTATCAACCTGCAATAAAAGTGAATAATCTCTCACAATAATGGCTCTGATACCATGTAGGATTAAACCACAATCAAAGACCTAATTGTGAGAAGGAAATACTACACTAGATAATTGCAAAAGAGAGGGAGGAGAGAAAAAAGTAGAAACAATATTCACACATAAGAGACTAAGAAAAAAAATATAATAAAATTGTATTAATCCGTTATAATGAGTACAATATATAGGACTCTCCATATGAGGAGTAATGCGCACTAGGTTGGCATTTCCATGTGCATGCTCAAGTAAAAAAGTAACTACTCCCAATAGCAACAATCAACTAAAGTAAAAAGTTGCTAATAATAAGAAAAGATCAAAAAATAGGTGCGAACTTAGTGAGAACTCTACATGAAGTCAACATGCATTCCATAATAGAAAAAATATCCTAGAATAAGACTAGAGTCCATGAATGGAACTAAAGTCCTAACTATGTGAGAATTTAGTAATTATGGAGAGTCACTAAATAAGTGAAGTGAGTTAACTCCAAGTATTATATGGGTAATACGAACTTCCCCATGAGGCTAATATTCTTACTTAAGTGCACTCTATAGCCATGAGATAGGAAATATCTCCTAAAATTAAGGAAAAATGGAAAAAATGAGTATGTCACTAAGTATGTAGTTGAGAATGTACCCCAACATATACCCCTATCACGAACACAATTTACTATGAATTATATCGGTCACCTACTCACACCACCAAGAAGTGTCACACTATGTATTCTCTTGTGGATAGACTATATTAATATTCATTGAGGGTCGACAAATCTGCTTAAGGATTTGGAGGAGGACATTGAGGTGGGAGAGGTTTCAGAGGCAGGTGAAATTGAAAGAGAGGACCATCTTGGTGTAATAATTGTGATGAGTGTTGGCGCAAAGTTGTCAGACTAGGTTCCTCTTTAGGTTACCAACAAAAGGGTATCGATGTAGTCTAGTACACTAGCATTTTCATCTTCCCAAAAGGTAAGAAGTTTCACCCAAAGCGTGATCGAGACATGAAGATTAGGGAAGGGTAAGAAGAATGATTATTCATATCTACAAGTTATCAATATTAATACCATTATTGCACAAGATAGATTAACCATATTATAGTCTTTAACACCTCATAACCCAAGACAGAAGAACACAGTTGCACATAACATCATAAAGAAATACAAAAGCATCATGCATAATAGATATACCATAATATCATTCCATGGAAACATAAATCATCATATACAAAGGCCTTGTTTTAAATTTTATCCCCATCAATATTCTATTATATCAGAGTCCTTACTCAAAATACATGTGCATCTTATCTCAGATATATACAAATTCATTCTAGAGAGAATAAAAAAGTGCATCTCAAGATAGTACAAGAGCATATCATATTATCTCCAGTATCTTTCTCTTACTACCTCTACTATAATACAAGAACAGTTTCCCTTACATTCCTAATCTAGCGCAAAACCAATTCTCACTACCCAACCCGATTACAATCCTCTTATTTCATTATATATTACAATTCTTTCTTGTTGATTGAGAACCCACGAGCTCTCTCCTATTCTTGATTTCGTTTCAACTGCTCCTCCCAAAACTGATTATACGCAGGCCTCTAACTATTTTTTGTTCCAGTTCCTTTCTGTTGTGCGCTCTTTCACTTGGCCTTATTTTCCTTCCTTTGCTTGGTTTTATGGCTCTGTGGTAGCTTTTGAAACTTATATTTATCAAAATGAAGGGCCCAACTGGCCCCAACCACAATCCGTGACTCTCACTGAGTCAAGTCTTTGGTTCTTCCATGGTCTCTGGTTTGGCCTATGATCCTTATGTGGATTTTATTTCTTCTTCTGACTTACTTCCATCCATGACTTGAGTTTTTTCTTCCTTGTCTCCTTCAAATGAAGGGCCTAACTCTGGCACTAGTTCCAGGGATTTCTTCCTGATCTACTCGAAATGTTCAATTTTTTCTTACCACTTCCTGGAAAGCAATGAGGCTTCTGATACAAATTGTTGAGTTGCGATGGTGTTGAACTCCTTTCTCTTTGATGTGATAAGAGCATTCCATTTTTCATCCTCTATTGTCTCCATGTAATGAATATGGAGTTATGCAGTTTGTACTATTGGTCAAAAGTCTCTCAGTTCCTTCTTGGCCATTGTTTGAGTTTCAAATAGGGAATTCAAAGTGTTGTCATCTTGTTGGATCTCATCAAAATTTTCTTTCTATTCCATAGGATCCTTTGCTTTGGCAGCTTCTTCATTGAGGGTTTGGATTTTCATGTGTAACTCTTTTAGTGATTGGTTTCACTGAGTTATCACACCCATACAATTGCTAACTTCCTTAAAAATGGTATGGTACTCAATGGTATTCTTATGCATCACGTATCCAACATCCTTTCCTTCCAGGAAAACCATTTCCAACTATTGTTGGATTTCTCTGGGATATCCCTCGACCTTCAACTTCATTCCCTGCAATGGCTCTTGGAGGTCCTTTTCTTGGTCTGCCAATGCTTCCCATGCTTCCTGGACTAATTCAATCTATTTCTATGGCTCTTCGATTGCATTGAACTCTATAAGTTGAGGTGTTTCTTTCCTAAAAGTCGGCCAGACCTCTTTTAATGTTTCCTTCATCATTTCCATTTTCTACTCAGTATGGAGTTTTAAATATTCCTCATGCATTTGTTTTTTTTGTGCCATCATCCCTTCCTGTATCCATAATTCATCTTGATCTTCGGATTTTTGAATTCATTTCTCCAAGTGATCAATAAAGTCTCTGATCAAGCCTACTAGTTGCAATGTCGGTAAGTGAGCCATCTCACCAGATGTGATTGTAACTTCCAACGAGAGTCTAATTTGAAGCAGAATCTTGTTGGATATGGATTTTTTTGAGGGTTTTGCAACCTCTTCTTCTCCCAGGAATGGTCCCCACAACTACTGAGCCAGTTTGTTCTTCAGGGACATTAGAATTAAAGGGATAAATTTTGTCTTCGCCAGGAAGAGTTGTAACAGTTTCGAGCATTGTTGTGGATCTTGGAGTACTAGATTTAACTTCTCTTTCAATGACATAGTGCTCTATCCTAAATGAGTCTCATGTGTTTCTTGAGACTCCATCTCTTGTTGAGTTATTTTCCCTGTTATGAGTAGAACTTCTAGGGTCCCGTCTCGAACTAGTGAAACCTCAATGATAATATTTGACCTTGGAGACCGATGAACTAGGAATGGGACTTGGGGGAGTTGGGTGAGTTATGGAATTGTTGGTTGTTGGATCTCTGTATAAAGAAGAGTGACCAATGTGGACACATCTGGAACCTTTGAATGGCTTGACATGGAAGAAATTGATATGATAATATCTCCAAAGTTCCCAACGTTCTCTGAGATATCTATTTGCATGGGTTTTGATGAGTTGGGTGGCAGTGGTACTGTGGTGTCCTTGGATGGTGGTGATGTGGATTGATCTACAATTATAGTGAAATATTTTTTGGTATTTGGATCGAGGTCATCGAATATATTAATAAAATTCTGGGAAACATGAGTGGTTTCCCTAGCGTGAGGTAGAGCACTAGATATGGGATGAGGATTTATGACTTTGTATGGGCTGAATACAAGGGGAAACATCGATTCTATAATTTTTAGTAGGAACCTCACTTGTAAAGGCAGAAGCTAAAATTTCATTGATTCTCTTACTTGAGAGTACCACCTCATCTAGAAGCTTGGGAAATCCTGTTAAGGTCCTTTTGGGATGCTGCAGATGTTTTTCTTATTCTTATTCCGAATCTGACGACGTTTGAGACTTCGGTGACATATCTACATTGCCCGAAATTGACCATGATTTCTTAGTTGAACTCTTCTTCTTAAACATATCTTGCGGAAAAAGGTAATGCATTCTTGACTTGCGCGGGTTGCATTTGACTCCAGACCAAGACATAACCTCTTTTTCAAATATTTTTTCGTCCAAATAAAACGGTAGAGAGCTCTTGAGGAAATCAGAGGGATTTACGTTCTTGGGCCAGAAAAAAGTGTAGTGGTGATTCAAGGTGAATGAGATATTTATTATATCCAGGTTCATCAGTTCTTGTGGTATTCGCATCCTTTAAGTGGCATCAATCAACTGATTGTACCACTTCAGGAATACAACATTATTGAATTCCATATTCTAGGAATCTGACCTTGCATGCCAAGGTTCAAACATCTTTGTGAGGTGCCCCTTATTTGTAAGTGCTAGTTGTCTGCCTGTGGGTGACCGTCACTTCAAAATTGTAAGGTGACCGTCACTTCAAAAAAAGATACCCATACATGAAGGTGCCTCCCTTATCCTGAACTTCCTCACAATAAATGAGGAATTCTTCCAACAAATAACTACACCAATTAAATACTGGACTGTTTGCGCAGAAATATGCCACTGACAGGGCATCCAAGGCACATTTTCGCTTGTAGTATGAGTGCATGACCTTGATGGAAATTACATAGTAGGTCATTCTCACCATTTTTGGGAGAAATAGCTCTATTTTCAATGTGTGAACCCCTCGCTAGGTATGGAATTTTTCATACAAATTGATTTCACCCTTCTTTTTTTCGTTCTTTCTTAGCCTTTGGAATCCTTTAGATACATCCTCAACTTCCAGTGATAGTCCTATGAGATTATGGATATCCTCTGCATGGATGGGATATCTCTTGTCGATCCATAAGAACTTTTCATGCACTCTGACTATCAAGAACTTGGTGCATTATGCAATCTCACCAGTGGTCCTAAACACTTGTAAATCCCTGAGGTGCATGATATTTGAGTTGAACAAGTTAATAAAATCTATCTTTGGGATGAACTGTAGTTCCCCTATCAACTCGGAACCCAACTCTTGTAACACAATGATATTCATCTATGGGAATAATGTCACATCTGTCATATCGAGGTCGAGGAGTTTCTCTTTCTCGACCTTCCCTTTGACATCACCTAGCACCTTGATTCTGGGATCATAGGGATCATCTGGTATTGCTTCTTTAGAGACTAATATTTGGCATCTTGCTATTATCAACATCTTAGATATTAAGCACTGGTAAACACACTCAATTGGGGGGCAAGGACACATCTGGGGAGCAGGAGGCTTCTTAGAGTGTGTGAGGGTGTGTTAAAGTTAAATACAGAGGGAAGCTAAGTTAATGGTGTGTTGTTCACAATAATATTGTGAGATCCTATATATGAGGCAACAGGGTAAACCAGTAATCACTCATAAATGATCTAGGAATTAAGAAAGTGACGCAACCTATGGCCTAGACTTCAGAGAAGACTTATAATGGGGTAAAATATCTTAACAAATCCTGACTTTAATGGGTGACATGACAAAAATATGGCTGATGTGAGGGACTTACCGTTTTAGCGGTTGAGAATCATGGTAGAAATATCCACAACATCCACGCATACATGGAATTTTAATACTTTACGGGACATTTTGACAGTTTTCGGCAGTTAATATAAAGGGTGTTATTGGATGTGATGTGATTGACACTTAGTTGTTAATATGTTTCATATTCACTCCTATGACCATAATGTGGTTCCTACGAATTTGGATTTATGTGTATAATTGGTGGGTGGTGACTCATCCCTAACAACGCATTGTTGATAGTAATTTATGAAAAGAAATTGTATTGAGAAAAATATATTTGTGAAAAGCAATAAAACTTGCTCAAATCTTAATTTTACATATACTAAACAAAAGTTACAATATACAAGAAAAGTATAACTACTATACAATCTCCCTTGGACTAGAGCAACAATCCCTTTGTTAAGTGTGCCTTGGACTAGAGCAACAATCCCTTTGTTAAGTGTGGGAAATGAAGGGCTTCAGGCGTGCACCATTCACCCAACCTAGTTGAAGGATACAATCCAATTTCACTAGATTGATTGCACCATATTGTCGAATTTCAGTGACTAGGAATGGACCTAAGCAATGCATGTGCAACTTGCCAGGATGTTTTTGATAATGGATTTCATAGAGGAGTACCTTATCCCCTTGTGAAAACCTATTGGACTTAATGTGTTTGTCATGACAAGATTTATTCCTATATTTTTCCACTAACTGATGAAAATTGGCTAAGAATATTTCTTTCTCAAGTTCTTGCAAGTCTTGAATCCTTTGCACAATTGTTTCATCATCTGTCATATGTGTAGCATGTGCTATATAGAGACTAGGGGTGATAAACTCTGAAGGTACACAAAATTCCTTACCATAAACCAACTGAAATGGGGTATACTTGTGCAGCTTCTTTGTGGTAATCTTATAAGCCCATAATATTTTTGGAACTCTATCATCCCAGTCCTCCCTATTTGCACAACATACCTTTGTCAGTCCTCTTTCCAAAATCTTGTTGAATGCCTCCACTATCCCATTATCTTTTGTATGATAAGGAATTCTCTTATGGTGTTCGATGAGGAATTTTGTCGTCAATGTTTCCATTGTGTTGTTGATGAAGTGACTATCTTGATCACTGGTCAGGATCCTATGACATCCAAATCGGTCAATAATGTTCTCAAATATGAATCTAGAAATAGTATTTGTTGAAAATTCTTGAACTTCCTCTACTTCAGCCCAATGCGGGAGATAGTTTGTTGCGGTGATGATATATATGGCCTTTGAATGCTTGGTGGGATGATTAATTGGTCCAAAAAATTTGACAACCCACTTTTCAAAGGCTTGCAGTGCTCTAACTTGTTGAAGAGGTAATTCATCTATGCGTGATGGATTCCCTACTCGTTGGAAAATGTTGCAATATCTAGCATAATATTTAGCATCCTTGAATAACGTTGGCCACCATAGACTAGCTTGAAGTACCTTATTTGATGTAGATTTCCCTCGAACATGTCCTCCCGCAACTCCACTGTGGAATTCCCACAGGATATCTTTCCTCTCATGCGTTAGGACACACGTTCTAAGGATTTTATCTAGTCCCATGTTATAGATTTTTCCAGCAATCAGTTGGTAGTCTGCTGCTCAGACCACCATGTATCATTTATGGGTTACAGAGTATGTTTCTAGGAAGGTCGCCAAGCTGAGGAAGGAAGTAATGTATTCAATATACTCTAGGATGGATTCAATATGGAACAGGTCCACATCAGGGAATTAGTCATCCACTTCTCCTCCACTTTACGCTCATTCCAGTACGGATAGGTGGTCCAGACCTACATTACATATTCCATGCTTGAAAATTACATTGAATGAAAAATCCTAAAAGAGTAAGAGCCATCTACAAATAATTCCCTCAAGGACCACCTTATTAACTAGGTACTTCAACGTAGAATGGTTAGGAAAAAACTTAAAATGAGAGCCTAGTAAATAGTGTCTAATTTTTTGCAATGCATAAATCATAGCTAGACATTCCCTTTCTGTTGTTCAGTAGTTTTGTTCATCTTGAGAAAGTTTTCTGCTAGAAACATAGATAGGGTGGTCCATATTACCTTCTCCTGGTTGCACCAAAATGTCTCCTAGGGAGATACCTGATGCATCCACATGTACATGAAATTCAATCTCCTAGTTGGGGTATATCAAACACCTTGCCACATTCAACTATCCACTGAAATGCTTTGGAATTCTTGAGTAGTTTCTCCAGTGGTGCAGTGATACTTGCATATCTTATGATGAACCTACGGTAGTATCCTGTATGCCCAAGTGTCCAATCCAACTTTTTATCACTTGTAAGTGGAAGAATGTTCAAGATAACCACAACTTTATCTAGGTCCACCATGACTCCTTCCCGAAAAACAATGTGGCCTAGAAGGTTGTCATGCGGTATGGATAAAATACACTTCCTTAGGTTTAGAGATATCTTTAATTCTCGACATCTATCAAACATCAATTGTAGTAGCCCTACATGCTCCTTCAAAAAACTATATATAGTCTAATCATCCATGTATACTTCTAGAAACTTGTGTATGAAGTCATGAAATGTTGCTATAAAGATCCTGGAGAAGAATCCTGGGGAATTATTTAAGCCAAAAGGAATCAAATTATACTCAAATGACCCCCTCTTAGTTATGAATGTTTTCTTATTCTTGTCTTCTTTTAAAATTCTAATTTGGTGATACCCTGAAAATCCATCTGTAAATGAATATGCTTCTTTCTATGCAACTTTATCTAACTCATCATAGTTGAAGGGTGTCAGAAATGGATTTTGAACACATGCATAATTCAAACTCTTATAGTCGACACAAACCCAAATGTCTTTTGTATCCTTATTGCTCTATATTATTATGGGGCTAACCCACTCTGCTTCTTCAACATGAAAGATCAGTCCTGCTGCAAGCATTTTGTACACTTTCTTCTTGACCTTGTCTTTTACCTTGGGATTGAGATGATATGCTTTATGATTCATGGGTTTTGAGTCAATTTTTAGCTTGATCTTCGTCTCCCCCGTGGCTCCTTTTATTCCTCTCAGTTCCGATAATGTTTTTGGGAATAAGTCTTCATATTCTCGCAACAGACTCTAGACTTCATTCATGGTTTTCTCATCCCAGTAATCTCCTATGGAAGCTATCTTACGATGGTCTTTACTCCCTATATTTACTTTCTGCAACCTCATGGAATGGTTATAGGAGATACAGGTATGACTGGGTATAGTTTCCGAGATTTCTCTAGTACCTTGAATTTCTTTGATATTTAGGTTTCTAAGTTCTTCTAATTCATTGGATTCTTCCAGGAATCTATCAATTTTACAACAAGGTAAATCTATTTTGATAGGTTTGTGGCCTAGATTGGATTGAAGAAAATGGGTATGATTAGAACATACTACTGGGCTTGATATTTGTTTACACATGTCAGTAAATAGAATCTCCCGAATTCTTTGAAGAACTAAGTGAAGCTCAGGGGACTTACCAACGAAAGAGAATTCTCTGCAAAACTAGTCTTTTAAGGTTCGCCAACAACTTTCTTGTCTTCTAGTCTCTTCAAGTGTGTACCATGATTTTGGGATTGTTCATAGAAAGTGGAAAATAGTTGAACCCATAGCCGATAGGGTACTTCCGCAACTCGCCATTGCTTTAAGCATTTCTTAACATGCACTCTGGGGTCAAAATTCCCATCAAACAATTGTGTACCTTGAGAATCCATGCTCATATCTTATTTCAATTGATCGCTACTAAGGAATCTACATCAAATAGCTCTTTTTTCATCCTCCCAATCCAAAATCAAGGCTCTGTGAGTGGCCCACCATCTAGTTCAGGTATCCTTCAAGGATATATCTAAAACCAAGATTATTTCATCTGGAGCAACTTTTCCTTCTATGTCGGTGAGAAAGTTGTCCAAGTTTGAAGTACCATCAAGTGTTGGGTGAATCCTTATCTCGGTTCCAATCCATCTTGTTTCCCTAATAGTTGTGTAGTGTCTTGAGAATATTTCATATGAACCTTGATTCCAACTATCAAAATCTAGTTATGAGTCCTCATCAACTGATTGTATGCTCCTCCAACTTACAGATCCATTTGTAGTGGGGTTAATATAATCCGGCCTCGTCCCAGTTTTTATGGTGTATAACTGGTCAAGAATTTATGACTCCATGTTATTATACACTAGCTCAATATATCTAGGACCCAAATATGGATATAAGGGATGTAATAACTTTATTCCATCCACCTCAAACATCATGTTGTCCCTCTTTAATTCGATGGAAAAATAATTTGCATATTCCCAGTCAATTCCTAATAATGCAGGGTAGGGGCTTTGTCTCCCATGGTTTCAATCAATTTGAAATTTGCTTTCATTTTAACTCTCGAAAAATCTACCTCCACATTTTCTATCCTCCCCACTGGGAAAATGCAATATTCGTTTTCCATTCTTAGTTGGATGGGGGGCATACACTAACCAAGGTTTCCATAAATCCTCCCATGTATTTTTGGGTAAGATATTGACATTTGATCCCAACTCTAGCATGACATCTTTAATCTCGAAGTCGTCTAACTAGGCTTCCAACCTAAATTCATTTCCATTTCAGAATTTCCTTCTTTGCATTCTCTATGTATTCTTCTCGGGGATTTTGGTGGTTACAATGGTTTCTGGTGTTCCCTCAATTCCATGGACTAGGTACAAGGTGTTATGCAACTTATCAGTAAGTCAATCATCTCCCAGGATCTCAACGAATAATTGGAACTAGAGGTTAATTACATTCTGGGATTCCTCATGGTGTCTTCTAGAGTTTATAGGACTCATGGGAGCAGGTGGCGAGGCCATGGATTGAGCAATCTTGGGTTTAAGGATGACTTTAGGAGGATTTTCCACTATTTCTGGTGCAGATATACCTTTAAATATTTCTATTGCATCTTTGAAAAATAGTTTTTTGTTTCAAAGGATCATACCCGTCATCCTTGGGGGTTGCTTTCTTAATCTTGGGATGACTGTCCACATATGTCCTATTTTTTTCTCCTCTGCGAGTGATGATGTTTATTTTGGGTATATTCCCTTCGAATTCCCTCCTAAGTTTTGAGCCTATTAATTTATCTCCTTTTTTATGAACTCGGTCCTCCCACTTTGTGATCAGGTCTGGAAAATATTTGGTTGTGTGAACATTAGTTCTTCAGTGTGAACACCATGGTCATCACGGGTGAGGATAGTCTCTAGCAAGGTGTCCTTTTTCATCATAATTGTAACATTGGCCTAGTAATATTCCTCCATTTCTCCCTCCTCTAAATCCATCTCCACCCCCACCCGCTTGACCTCTTCCTAGTCCTTAAGGTGTTTTGTTTACCTTGAATGCAGTATGATCCAGTCTAATCATCTACATTGGTTTGTAGCATGCATTGTAGATGTGTAGTATTAAATTTTTTTGTATTAGGTGCAAGTGTGTACTTATGTAGGATGGGGAATGCCTTGGTGAATTCTTGTGAGTCTGACAGATTTCACAGTAATTGGTTTTATAGGTTGTTCAGGTGCTTGGAAAAGCATGGTATTGAACCAGTGCCTGAAATGGTGGAGCTATAGATACTTGCACAACTCATTCCATTGGTACTATAGGAGGGGGGGAATCAAGTTGTGTGGAGGTCCTATTCCCCTCATTCGTGGACACTTATTTTCCAAATGCCCCTCTATATAGCACCATATGCACCAAACTTGAGGTAGTCCTGGTCTAGGTAGAGTTAATTTCTAGATATTCTCCATGAGTATTGATATTTGTCCCTAGATTTGCGGTAGTTTTAGGTCTATCAGAGGTATGGTTACCCTTAGACTCCCTGAGTATCCTACCATGGATTCAATCTTCATTGATTGTTCCAAAGAGTCTTTCAAGGTGGATATCCTCTATTGGGTCATGGGGATTCACGTCAAGGGTATGGATATACCATTCCCTCAGTTGGTATTCATGAATTGGATGCGCTAATATCCCAATAGCTTCATTAAACTTCTGATTGTACTCCCATGTGGAATCAACTTCTCTCTATTGAATATCCCGCAACTCAGAGAGAGCTTGCTACTCTGATTGAGGTAGCTTCAATTCGATGATGAATTTTTGATACACCTGGTCAAGGGTAAAGGCTTGTCTTTGCAACCTAGTATTAATATCCTTCATGTACCACTTGAGGGCATGACCCCTCAAAGTAGTATGGAATTCCAAGAAATTATTCACAATGAGAGTCACGTTGGACCTCTATATCGCCTTACATAGAAACCAATGTTGTTCTATATCCTCATCTCCTTTACCCCAAAATTATGGGTATCGGGTGATCGATCCTCCTGTGTGTCCAACCATTCCAGGTATTATTGTTCCTACCAAAATGAATCCTAATGGCCCTAGTTTTGATCTGCTAGGAGACCCTAATATCCTCCCATTGTTCACACTTGTGTATATTGACGGATTGATTGAATTTGACGGAATAGAAATTGCATGATTATGTGGTACAAATATTACCAAGGGTATAGAGGGTGCCTGGGGGATGGGTGACTTTGGGTTGGTTCCACTGAATTCTGTGATCCAAAATCAGATCTAGAAGCTTGACAGGGCTTGAAAAATGCTCAAAAATGAAAGTGCTTGGAATCCGATGAAACCAACACCATTGCGTCTATCTCGTCTTCCTAATTCCGGTGGTATATTTACTTTGTCAAACGGAGTCCGTATGGAGAAGATATCACATTCTGTCTGAAAATTCAAACAGGCAAAAAAAATTGCTGACTGTGCAGTCCGTACAGTCCGTACGGATGTTGATGTGGCATGTCCATACGCTGACGTGGCAAGTCCGTACAGACGACATGTGGTAGGTCTGTACAAGAGACATGTGGCATCCTTGGGTGATGACACTTGTCAGGAATATTTGGACTTTTGGGCGTACGGATGGACCAATCCGGAGGTGACACGTGTCACCACTGGAAGGGTGACACGTGGCACAGATGACGTGGCTCGATGACATGGAAAGGTTGACTGGACAGTACGGAAGCTGACACGGTGAATTGACGTGGCAGTACGGCTCTAGCACGTGGACCAATAGGTGATTGACACATGGCATGTATTGATTGGTTTTTAAGGTGCCACGTGGCCCAGTCGTGGGCTGCCACGTGGCACCCCGTAATTGGCTATCGGTTTTTGGTATAAAAGTTATGGTTTGTACCGGATTCGAACCGGCAACCTTCCCTCCGGCTAAGGACTGGTAGGGTTGGGCTAACCGCCCCCCCGCCGTGTGGTTCTTATTGACTATGTGGCGCAATATATATTTATGTTTACGTTGTTGTATATACGATGGGGGGTCGGGCCAGGGCTTAGCCCCGACCCACAGTCCTATTGATATAACAT
>SNQJ01S0159778.1:6290-21833 GCA_010110895.2 Picea sitchensis
CAGATAGTATTTTGCAAAAAAAATTGTGAATTTTTCGTACTCCTGTTCAGGATTATTGTTGCATGTTCAGACAGTTCAATCACCACTCTACCCTGCCACCTGTTCTGGTTTCCAAATGTTTGGCAGAACAGTGGGATTTTTTTTTTTTTGTTATAATACAACTAGAATGAAAGGGTTCCATCTATTCTAGTTTCCACTCATTTGGAGGAACATGTGGCATCCCTCCATATATGACTTTGTTATGTAAGATTTCAACAATTTTTTGAGGAATTAAATCTTTTTTATTTACAAAAAAAGGAAATATTGTTTTTCTCATTAATGTTTTTATTTTATTTTCAAATTATTTTTGTGAGTCATATTTGAGTCTTGAAACCCTGCCATACCATCAATGCATGCATCTATTATAACCACGTCAAATTTCATTGCATACAAGCACAAACTAAAAACATTTCAACGTTGGCCCCATTCATAGGTCACTCTGCTCGGGGTCAAATTAAAGAATAATTTCCACTAATTACAACCTTTTAATGGTGATATTATCATGAGTACACATAGGACAAAGATTTCATTTATAGGGTCTATGTTGTGGTTTTAGACCCTGTGCATGGTTTGGGAGTCCTAAAAGTGTATTTTATGCCTCAAGACATTTATAGTTCCTTCTCATACCATGTCCATGACTTGGAGAAGCATACCCCTTACACCTTGTACCCCTAAAACTTAAACCCATTAACCATTAAACCATACCCTAAACCCTAATTAAAATATACATCCTATGTATACTTCTTCTCTTCTTAACTTACTCTCTATTTTTTCATGTTTACGTAGAATATATCCATAAAGAAAAAATAATACATTATTTTTCTTCTACATTTAACATATAAATGTTTACAAATAAATATGCAATATAAAGACATATAATGAATAACTTACCAGGGGACAATATTCATGCATGCCTTCAAGGTGTCCATACTCACTACAATGTTTTTTAGCTGTTTTATTAAAAGTCTCCTTCTATTATAGCCCCTGTAGTTTTTACAAGGGAAATAACATCTTTGATCACCCAAAGCCTCGACAAATACAGATCTCAAGTATTGGCCTTGTCCTCTTGGAGTAATTTTATGTGACATTTTTCCTTACCAAACTTTCAATGACGATCATTATCTTAAAAAATAAACCTCTGTAGTTTAACTATTTCTAATGAAATTAACCAAAAAAAAAAAAAATTGTATTCCGACCTAAACATATCTCTTTTAACCTATGCAAACCATCACTAGTATAGGAACAACACCAAATGTCTTTAATATTTCAATTTTTTTAAATTATATATCACTTTTTCATCGGAGATCTAACGACTGTTGACTAGAGAGACAATGCTTAACGGATAAAAATATTGACTTTTTCAATATTTGGTAAGAAGAATCATTGACCCTTTGACCATAATATATATGTTAGTTAGTATGTAATAGTCATATATCCGACACTAAATACCATGTTGTCGAATAGTTAATGAACGTCGAGTTTTTTTGAAAAAAATACAAAAACAAACAAGTAAAAAAATATGAAAGTACGATTGATTTTATCTGTACTTTCGGAGTATGGAATCATTTTTTCCATACATATGTAGTAGTGACACTTATGAATTGACATGGAAGTAGAAAATAAACCAATCAAGAGGCGCATGGAAGAATACCAACATTGCAGGATGATATCAAGATAAAGCAACAATCCCGTGGGACCAAAGGTGTGATAAGGATGAAGCTTAGGGTGGAAAGGAAACAATTGGATATAATGTTTGTCCTCCATTAGGATGGATGGATAGTCATACTTGGTACTAGTTGGATACATTGCTTATCAAGTCATATTGTATGGTTTATTCCCATTTTTTGAGGACGAAACATGTGAAGGGGGATGGAATCTAGTATACCTAGGTATGTAGTATGGGGTACCTAGGGAGGTACCCGATGGGAATTTGGTCATGTATTATTATGTATGGAGGCCAATTATAGTAAAAAAATCCCATGTAATAGTGTGAACACAATAAAGGTGAGAAGGCTTACTAGAAGGTTCCACCTACTAGAATGTTCCTTCTCTAGAATGTTCCTAGAAGATAGAGAGTGCTATATAAATAAGAGTAAGAAATGTATTGGGGCATAGTGAAGAATATTGTTATTTTAACAAGAAAGGATTGCTTTAGGAGTGTTATCCTTCCATAAGGATTAATATATGGTGTTACCATACCTCAATGGTTTTGTCTACATTCTTGTGTTGAATGTTTGGTGAATGGCTTCGTTTATTCTTGTTGAGATTATGGGTTTATCCTATGACATATTTTCATATATATGTAGGTACATAACATATTCTAAGATTCTGAAAGGTCCATTCCCACTTCTAGTTCATTCCTTAGTGTTTTTACTTCAAATTCAACAAGGAGGATAACATGCTTACTGTGCACGAGCTCAAAAGGAGTGAAGTTTGTAGTATTTCACCATATGGTATGATAGGCCCAAAGAGCTTCTAGAATTCTATTCACCCAATATTTGTGATGGATTTGTACTTTTTTTTTCAGTACAGACTAAAAACATTGGTCGGTATATTCCATAAGCTGAGTCTGAAGTGAAATTTAATCATATTGAAACAATTGTCCCATCATTTGGAAGTTTTCACAACTCATTACGTACCTCTTAGCATATCTAAAAATGCCAGTACAATAGTAGCCTAGATGAAACACTTTATGAGTGGTCCTTTTATTGGCAAAGTTCCCACTACAACGCTCATTTTGACAAGATTTTAGGATTTTATGAATCTCATCCTTTCTAACACAACATCAGATTATGAGATCAGGCCCTGTGCAAAATAGATAGCCTTGAACCCAAGAATACCTGTCACTCTTCCTGATAATTCTTTGTCATTCATTTGGTGAGAAGTGTGCCAAGAGTTTTACTACAACCAAGTACTTAGCAATATCTTCAAACCATGAAGTATTAGTATGTAGTCAAAATAAGTGCTCATCAAGAAAGACATCCTCAACAAGAAGGGAATCACCATCATTGGTGATCCTAGAAAGGAAATAAACCACAACATTATCTCTTCCAAGCCTATCCAAGATAGTGATGTCAAATTCTCATAGCAGTGATAACCACTTTGTCACTCAACCATGAGTGATAGGTTTCTTCATCAAATAACGAATGACTGAGTGGTTAGTGTTTATAAATACAAGATAACCAATTATGTAATGAAGAAACTTATTAATAGAATAAAGAACAACACAAAATTCTTTTTCAATTACTGTGTAATTTAACTCTTCAATGGCTAAGTTCTTGTTGATGAAGTATATCACATAAGGTTTTTGTTCTTCTTGATGTCCAAGCACTGATCCAATTGTTGTGTTTAAAGAATCAATTGTGATGTGAAATGCTACATATTATTTTGGTTCTCTCAATACTGGTGTTGCAATCAATTGTTTCTTCAGAGCTTCAAAAACATAGTGGAATTGGTTAGTACATGTAAATTCTATGTTTTTGGAAATTAATGGAAACAAAGGGGATGAAAACTTGGAAATATTATCAATAAAACGACTATAGTAACTAGCATGCCCCAAAAAACTAAGCACATATTTTTGTGTCTTCAGAGTGGGAATATTGGATATTACCTTGATTTGTTTTGGATCCACTTTAATATCTACAGGAGAGATATGATGACCCAAAAAAATTCCCTTGGTTAATAATGTGTGACATTTTTAATTGTTGAGGGAAAGTTTTTCTTCCTTGCATATTTTGATTACCTTCTCTAACTTTTCCAAATCCTCATCAAATGTGTTTCCATACACCATGAAATATTCCATGTATACCTCCACATAATCATGGATCAAGTTCAAAAATATACCAAGAAGATCATGTTGGAAATTAGCAGGTGCATTGCAAAGTCGAAAGGGGAAGACTTATTAGGAAAATTCCCCCCATGGGTATGTGAAGGTGGTCTTGTCTTGTTCTTCAGGGGTGATCTAGATTTAATTGTTTCCACTAAACTCATCAAGGATGGAGAAGTAATTTTGACCTGCCAATGTGTCAAGGACTTGTTCAATAAAAGGCAGGGGAAAGTGGTCATTTTGGGTAGCTTTGTTTAGCTCTCTATAGTCAATACAAATTTTCCTTTTAATTGGAAAAAATGTACAATGTGCAATCCTTTTAATTATGCCCCTTTTTTTAGAACTTCCAGTAAAGTATTTATTTCTTATTCCTTCCTCTACTAGAAAACCTTCTTCTTGAATTAGATATACCACTCCCACTAGATCTCTCATATTTTCTCTTAGAATGATCTCTTTTGATTAATACTTTTTCTTTCTGTGTAAATTCAACATCCCTTATCGTTATCTGTTCTTTCAAAATTTGAACCACAATATCATCAATCTTGAGTTTCTCATTTTTGCAATGCCACTTATATCTACAATGAGGTTTTCTCATGAATCTGTGAGACTACTCAACAAGAGCATGCATCTTTCCTTCTCACTCATTTTTATTTCCATGCATTTAGCTTGGTTTACAATGGAGTTCAAGGCATTAATACATTCAACCATATTATCGCCTTACTTTATCACGAGGTTGTAAATATCCCTTCACAAAAATATCTTATTAGCTAGGGACTTGACCTAACATCGAGACTACGACTTTCCCCATGAAACAGAAGTTTCGAATCTCCATTTTGAACATTCATGAGAACTAGAATAGAAAGACACAATTTTATACCAGCCCTAGCTTGATTTTCCATTTTATTCTAATTATATCGAGAGATATTTTATGGCTCAGTACAAGAGAAGGTAACCAAAATATCTCTCTTCTGGAGAACTAGCACCATCTAGATCTTCCACGCATTAAAATTATGTCATGTGAACCTTTTAATTTTAGTTCTTGTACTTGTAAATGTTATATCTTATGTTACCAAAATTTGTTCTTAGCTACACTTGTCATCTATGGGTTTTCCCATCCACCAAGTTTCACATCTTAAATTATTTGAGAATGGAAATCAACTAAGGATTCTTTCTGAAACCCTAGTGTGGTGTCTCACGTTCAATTTCTCTATGTGTAACTCTTCATACACTTATAATAGTTCTCAATCTCCTAATATCCAAATTTTGTAATGTCGAATGATGGAACTCCCTTGGTTGAACCCTAGGATTCTAAGTCATACAAGTAACACACCAAAGAAAAATTTCGATATGGATTTTATACTAATTGTTAAATTTGATATCCACACCTTAATATATTATAATGTCAAATCTCACTCGCATTTCCTTCAATTTTATAAGTCAGTTTGGTCTAGCCTGAATTCACTCGCATTTCCTTCAATTTTATAAGTCAGTTTGGTCTAGCCTGAATTATTTAGAAGGACAATTCGTGGTAAGAGTGTTATCTTCCCCGAGTTAAACTGTGTCGGCCATCAAAAGATGAGGTAAGACGACTACCGGGCCACGCTCCAAACCCCAGTCACTTCTCCGGGTATTCGAAGTGCGAAGGACTGTGAAGTACCGAAAGCACCTGTGGTTCGCACCCATTGTTTCGCTTCCGGTGGTCCCCAAGCTTCTCACGCCGCTTTGGGAGTAGTAGTCCGCCGTGGAAGCGAATACCGGTGTTGCGCGATATTGTCTCGAAAGGCCGCCGCGGATTTGGAGAAGCGGTATTGGTGTTTCAACGTATTGTTTGGTTGCAGGGACGCCAGTTTGCGACCGTGGTTTCCACGACAAGCATCTTTCGTGAGGGTCCCCTGAGGGTCTCCGAGGACCGCTTGGCCAAAGTTTGCATGCTGGTGGGTACAAGCGGGTATTACTCACCATTATGATTTGATCTTTGTTTCCAAGAGGCCTGCCACGATGGTCTCGTGATCTAAACGTCGAAGGGAAAGATCCCTTTGAAGCATTCATATGCTAGTTCGTTTCTACAGCCTCAAACCTAAGCCTTCTCTCAATCCCAAGTTTGTTAAGAAGATGGAGGAGATCCTCCTGAGCTAACTCCGTGAGCGCCTTGCTCTGTTCCTTCTTAGCGTAAACGCCCCTCATCGGAAAGCTTTACGGTTATGGCCTAGCCCCGTGCTGTGGAGGTATTGACTAACAATGACCGCTGAAAATCACCGAGCAAGGGAAACGCTTCTATTTGCGCAGAGGCGTGGGTTTTTGTCTCTCGGCTTCAGCAAAGAGGATCAGAATCCGTCTTCGTGACCGCCCTATTTCATGGGGTCGTAGAGGATTGTTCTAGCCCCTCGACTCCGGGACTTCCTCAATCCGGCCTAGATTACCGCTACTCCGCATGGGTTAGGTTGCCTCATCTACCCTTGCATCTCCGGGGGATAGAATCTCTGGAAGACATCAGAAATAAGCTTGGGCATTACCTGGACAAAGCAGAACTGAAAGGGGACCAAAAGATACCGCTACCGATTTCTTGTGCTGAGGTTAACCTTGAGAAAGGTCTCCGGAAGCCATTAAGCTCTCCCTGGTGGATTGGAGCCATATCCAAGAGTTGGACTACAAGCATATTCCTTTCAAGTGCCTCCGGTACCATGCTTACTACCACTGGTAAGAAAATCACAAAGCCAGCCGAGGAACCAAGACTACCAAAGAAGATGCCTTCACCAGAAAGGCAAACCCATCAAGGCAGCCAAAGCGAAGGGAACCACTAGACCAAGCCCCGAAGGCCACTCAATCAAAAGAGGCAACTCTAGAAAATAAAACAAGCTTTTGATGCGCCAAAGGAAGATCAAGCCCCAACTGTAAGAACAAGAGGTTAAGGATGATCCCTCCAGACAAAAGCTATCTTCCTCCGAATCCTCCTCCTCCTCCCCCAAATTCTCAGAAAGGCCGGTGACTGCATTCGGCTCCAGATTCTGCTCAAGAAGGTCACAACCCCCCAGTGCCTCCTGGGGAACTTCAACCAAGACACCTGCTTCCATCTCACTTCACCCGCCGAGGGCTTAAAAGACCAAAAAGCACGCTAGAGAGAAAGGAGGCTGCCTCCAACATTTCTTCAGGATCTCAGAAAAAGTTGGACCCCTACATATGGGAAAAACTTCACCCACTGAATAATGCTTTGTTTCGCTCTTTGTTATGCTTCCATAGTTTCAGAGAATTTACTCATGTACGCAGTTTTTGTCTTATTCTCAATTAGCTCAAGGAGCAAAGGGAACCGGTCTCCCAAGATTATCTCAAGCAAGAAGGTTGGAAGCACTTTTAGAGGTCACCAACCTTCTTCTGATATGTAACTTTCTGATTCAGACTCGCCAGAAAGCCGATTAATGCAACATAACCGCTTTTGTCAAAAAAAAAAAGAGTGTTAATTTTCCCCACCCAAGATCAATTCCCACACATGACATTTTTTTTCTCTTAATGAGAAAAAATAGTCACTAAATCATAAGTATAAATTGATGATTCTCCATTCTACACAGAAAATAACTATAAAAACAAGTTTCATTTAAAAATGAAATTCATTTTATTTTATATTATATTATATATATATATATATATATATATATATATATATATATATATATATATATATATCCAACTCAATGAATATGATTTTAAAAGATGATATCTCAATTGATGCAATTCATTTTATTTGTATATTATATATATTTATGAAATATCCACCTCAAGCTCGCAGGGGTGTAGACCGATTGGAAAGTGTCGTGTTAATGAAGGAGATATGTAAAGGAGGTCTCAAGTTCGATTATCGCCCTGACTTACTCGTGCCCCATGCTTGCGGGTGGTGTGGACGCACCTAGAGGTTATAGTGGTAGCATATGAGAATCGACCCTGTGTCACACGAGTACGAGAACCGTCTAAGTTGTCAATTCTACCAATTACAAAAAAATAAAAATATTCACCTCAATGATGTGATAGCTTACATAATAAAAAGTTACAAGTAATATAAATTGAAATAAAAACACAAAAAAATCTTATATTATATAAATAACTATAAAAAACATTTTCATTTAAAAATGCAATTCATTTTATTTGTATATTATATTTATTTAGGAAATATCCACCTTAATGAATGTGATAGTCTACATGATAACAATTTGCAAGTAATATAAATTAAAATAAAAACACCATGTCAATTAACACCAACTAATTGATTAGCAAAGCCAATGGTTATCACATTTTATATATATATATATATATATGTTATTTAGGAAATTAGTTTAGCATGTACAATAAATAAAGCTAAAACTATGGTTTATTTGAGTAAAATATGACATATGATGATGTTTTTTTCTCTCATTTATAATAAAAATTATATATATATTCTTCCTATGTAAAATATTTTGGAGCTAAAATTATTATTTAAAGATATTTTGTTTTGAATAATTCATAGTCTTTATATTATTGATAGAGATAAAATATACCAAAAAAAAAGGTGTTGTTTGCATACTCACTGGGAAACCAAACCAACAACAAAACATAATATTGTCATTCAACATTTGTTTGATATATCTAAGGCCTATGACTGATAAACTAGAGTAGGAATAGCTTCTAGTTCCTCTGTGAGAACTTCTATCCTTATTTAATATATTAAGCAGAGGTGGTAAACCCAAGCCTCGCTTGTAATTTAACAAAAACCACAGAAGGAACAACATAGAACTTAGCTAATGTTTCAGCCTGCTGCCGTTGGGACTTGGGGCTGAGCATACTCCAAATTGGACAGATCCATGCTGACCAACTTGTCCGCAATCAAATTCATCTTGTGGTCGACCAACTTGATCTGGATCTTCATGTCATCGAGTTGTAGGAGGACCTCTTGGCAAGCTTCATGGTGGTCTAGAAGAACTCTACCCATTAAACTTTTCAAGTGCCAGTAGATGTCCACCGTTTTCAGGTACTGTGAGTATCGACCGCGGACAGAACCAATGTCAGTAACCCACGAGTTGGTTGTCTACTTCACCTCATCATCTGAGATGAACTTCCATAAAACCCGAACATCAGTCTCAACTGCATCCATTTTCGACTGAATTTCCATAGGGGTGGCTGAGTGATAGGTCTCTGCCGAATTCTTAGCTACAACCACCAGTCAAAAGGCTGACTGGGTTCTGGTTCGGAAAGAGGTTCCCCCCAGCCACTATGGGAAGAGTTTCCCCAAGCCATGTCAAAGAAGGTGGAGAACCGGAGTGCAGAGTGCAGAAGTGAGAAAGGCGAGAGAGTTCCCTCTGTAGAATGCAACATGGAATTTGTGAAGGAGTATGAGAGACAAGAAGCAATAGACCAACACTAATGTAGCCAAAAGGAGATGCAAATGAAATAACTATCCAGTGCTAGGGCCCATAAATGGAGAATGTTGTGATGATTTGCCGAAATATAGGCTGTATCGGCCATCAAAATCCTATGCTTTTCCATATTTCCAAACCTCGTGCGAAGGACGACAAACTCGAGTTGGTAAGGAGTGGGCAGAGTTATGATGTGAGAGCGAGGACAAGGATACTCAAGTGCGAGGGGAAGACAACAATGGGTAATGAATCGCATGAGGAGACGAGGTGTAGGATGATGATTGTTGGCAGGTTTCTGTAGATCTAAAGGTCGGGTGGGTGGGGGGGTCGGGGACCCACCAACACTTGGATTGTGTCACTAACACCTCATGCAGAGGTATTATTTAAAGATATTAAAATTATTGTTTAAATTTATTATTTTCTTTAGCGATGCGACATTCATTCATGTTATCACATTTATATTTACCATTTTTAAAAGTTATATTGGTCTTTATTTGTTGTATTGATCTTTATTTTTGTTAATTTGAAATCAAAATTTTAATTATAAAATCATTGCAAAAACCATTTTCGAGAATACATTTTCAACCTCATAATATTGATTTGTCTTTATTTTTCATTATTACTATCAAAAATTTTAATTTAGAAATCGTTGCCACACAGACTTTCCATGACACAATTTCAACAACTTAACAATTGATTATATCATGTACAATCATTTAGAATTTTGTTTATGAAAATATGACATTCATTTATGTTGTGTAAATTGTTTGGTCATTCTTTTTACTTTGTATAGGTTTTTGTTTTTTTTTATTTTTTTAATTAAAATTTCAATTTAGAAATTATTATCAAAGATATTTTCAATCACACATTTCAACATCTTTATATTTATTAACCTTTACTTTTCATGATTTCATATCAAAAATTTATTTTTTAAATCATTTTCACAAAACAATCTTGACAACACATTTTCAAAAACATGAAAGTTAATTACCCATGTATTGATATTTAGATTTAAAGTTATCGTTTCTTTAAGGGAGATTCATTTGTGTCAGGTAAGTTATCTTTGTCAATCTTTCTTAAGTTGTTTTGATCTTTGTTTTTGTTAATTTAAAATCAATATTTTAATTTTCAAATCATTCTTTTATAATATTAATATTAATTGACTTTTATTTTTCATGATTTAATATCAAAATTTTAATTTTAAAATCATTCAAAAACATGATTGTTAATTACCAAAAACATCATAATTATTCGTATTGAAAATATATCCTAGTACTTCCTAAAATATTTCTACTTAATCAGTTCCTAATCATGAGATATCCTTAATGTTAGAAAATGACATGTTTTACTTATAGTTTAATTATGGCATTGGCCGGGGAAGGAATAAATATTTAATTATGTGTGTCATCATCAAAATATAAGGCTAATGAATACTTGCAAGTTGGATACCAACATTAATATTAAGTTAAAGAATGATGGCAACTAGAATGTCAACACTGATATTATGGTAAGAATTTTATCATAAAAAAACTTTATATTTTATATTATATTTAAACAATGTGAATAAAGTGAAATATTTAAAAGGTCATCAATACTTTTTCATTAGGCTTTCTATTTCCTTCCTATCAATAGTAGATTGAGTTTTTCTTTAAATATTTAAAATATCAATTTAAATAATATTAATAATTCCCTAAAATATCAAATCTGAATATATTAAATTCAGATTAAATTTTTTATTTATATAACTATTGTTTTTTTGTTCTAGGAGAAAAAAAAGGCAGATACACAACCCATTTAAAATTAAAAAAAAGACAGATACGTTATTTCAACG
Source organism: Picea sitchensis (assembly GCA_010110895.2). Lineage (NCBI taxonomy): Eukaryota > Viridiplantae > Streptophyta > Pinopsida > Pinales > Pinaceae > Picea > Picea sitchensis. The sequence continues at coordinate 17,368 of SNQJ01S0159778.1, forward strand.
ATAATAAAAAAAATTCGGTGTTACTAGTGATGACTAATAAAAAAAAATCGGTGTTACTAGTGATGACTAATAAAAAAATTTCGGTGTTACTAGTGATGACTGCTATTTCCTAATCATTTCCCATCGAAATAAAATTAAAAAATAATTCATACTATTGATATTGATATTGATATGCAAAAGTTACCACTCTTTTTCCTTGATATGATTMCACCATCCATTTTCTTTATTCATAGTCTTAGAGTTTTTAGAAAAGATATAGATTGAACAAGTGTGGTGAAGGTTGGTAGTGCATAGATGAGCTATATTTGGATTTAATGGCTAGGAAAGCAACTTTCTCATAAACTTYATCATTGTTATTGTACTTCTTTCTAGATTGAAAGTGATTTTATCATCACTTCAAGCCATTTTAAGGGTTGACTTTCTCGTACACTATGCTTTTATTATGTTTAGTTCAAGATTTATTGTCACCAATTGAGGATCAAAACTATTAATCACACTCTTGTGATCAACATGTATATAAATTATATTAAAATGAGATCGGATTGGAAGAACACTTCATTTTTTCATGTTTAGTCCATTATGAGATATGTGGTAGATATTATTCTCTATTTGATCCTCGTACTTTAAAATCATATAATCAATATGTAGACTAAAAGTGTGTTTCCCTCTTCATTAAAAAACATGTTTGATTTCAAAGGAAGTTATTACATATCTTGTTGATATTATGGTAGTTGCGAGAGGTATTAACCTCCATATGTAACCTTTGACTAGAATATAATATTCCAGAATCAAGAGAAACCCTAAACAGATGTGTGAAAACCCTAGAAGGCATGTAGACTCAACATAATATATAATATTAAGGTATTATCCTCCAGGAAGACAAGTTGGCCTCACATGAAAAAAGATAAATGGAAAATATAATTACCAAAAAGTCAGGTCGCCCCAGCCAGAAAAGTCATTGGACAGATTAATATAAATAGAGGACGTCTTGGCTCATTTGTTCACTCACTCACACTCAAGAAACCAAAAAAAATGTGCAAGTTTGGAGGAGGAGGAGAAACAACTACAGTTGTAATATTTTCTCTTGTTCAATCCTTCTAGTAATTTCTCTTGTGTGCTACCCTTGGAGAAGGTACGCTCTCTTGGTCATCTGTTGGTTCTAGTGTGGATTCCTGGAATCATTCTATCTAACAAAGGTTAAGGTGCTTGGGGGTGGATTTCTGCCTATGGATGGGTGATGATGATGTAGCATTGTCTATGGTTAAACGAGCACAATATTCTAACAGGTTATGGGCCCACACCACCTTCGGAATAGTCTAAAAACTAGAAGGTAGATCCACAACTCTCTGTCAAGCTCATTGTAGAACAATTTCAATTGCAGTGTCAGTTCCTTTGTGCCAATTCCTTCATGCCAGTTCCTTTGTGCCATTTGTAGCACCATTTTTAGTGCCAGTTATAGTGCCAATTGCAACACTACTTGCAGTGCCAGTTGCAGCACTAGTTGTAGTAGCAGTTGCAGTGAAATTTTATGTGAAGTATTGGGACTAAATTTTGGTTATCCTAGTGTGCCCTAACCTAGCGCATCTCCTGGTTCCCTCAACCATTAAAAACGTCAAAGTTGATTTTTTGTGTCAAATTCAATGTTTGACTGGTCAAAGTTAATGCTTGATTGGTCAAAGTCAATGTTTGACTGGTCAAAGTTTGATTAGTCAAAGTCAAAGTTTGAATGGTCAAAGTCAAGTTTTGGTTGGTCAAAGTCAAATACTGGTCAAGGTCAAAGTCAAAGGAAGTCATGATTTCCTCCATAAAATCAAAGTGGCGCAACAGAAGCATGGTCTCTTGGTAGAGGATGGAAGAGAAGGATTGACAACATCCTTGCAAAGAACAAAGGGAAGAATTATGGAACCACTGAATGAAGAGTAGGATTCAAAGGACAAAGAGTTTGATTTTTGGAGCTTCCAAGCACATGAACGTGGAGTAGGAGATTTGAATCTCTGGAAAAAAAATGGATATTTGTCCAAGAAGAAATCATAGAGCTAGAAAGATCTCAGATCTAATACATTTAGAAGAACAAAACACTCTCTAGGATGGAAAAAATACTTGTCTTAGATGAAAACAAAATCAAGTAGAACAATAGCTAGACTCCAAGTTTTCATATCAGGTTTGATATTTGTATTGCTACTTAAGTATTTCAATCCTTTAGATTTTATTAATGCTAGGAAAAAATGAATACTTAGTAGCATGCACTATTAATATTAATGCTTATTGTACTTAATTTCAATATGAACTAACATCTCCTCTAGGATATATTTCTTTTTCTTGTTCTCAGGAAGGACACCTTGGTAATACAATAATAAATTACCATGAAATTGATATGTTCTTATATAAAATGATATTATATTGGAAATATGTTTTCTCTTGTTGTTTATGTTTCAAGCATGTTATTCTACATATTCCAGGAAGGTTACCACATAAAAGAAATACTTGAAAGGACTCAGAGGGAGTCATACTTCAGAGGGAGTCATTGATCAAGAAGAAGCCAACTTGGTTTTGTGACACTTTGCAGGATGCAAAGGTGCATGCATCGGATGGAAGTGTGGTCTAAGGCTTATCTCAAATAGAGGGAGTTGACTTTAGAATTTGAGATGAAGGATATTGCAAGACTTCATCAAAGACATGGTGTAGGAAGGAACAGTGAGGCTCCATCACTTATCCACAGATGAGAAAATAGAAGAAATTTTCACTAAGCCTCTGTCTGGGGCAATCTTGGTAGGAATGAAAATGTTTCCCTAAGGATTATTGATGATTGCAACATCGTGTCGATATTCCAAGATTGGTCAGACGAACTTGATCATGTGGGAATAGGCCCAGATGTAATCTTCGACATACTGAAGATTCGAGTTGCTACTAGATATCCTATGTGTGAATTGCATCAGGCCTTGAAACTATCATGAGTAGGTGAATAGTTAACTCATGAGTAGGTGAATAGTTAACTCATGAGTAGGTGATTAGCCCTGATAAGCATCAGGCCAACTCTATCTCCACAAGAACTGGTCTGCAGACCAGGGGAGATAGGGAACATCTACATCTGGAGTAGATGTGCCTCGACATAGTCTTGGACAGACTAAAGAATAAAGGTGCTTGAGGTGCAATTCCATGTGTCTGATAGCATCAAGATGAATGCATTGACAGAGTGATCCTATGAGAGTATCACTATGAGGTGTTTGTGGCTCCAATGTGGTCATAATTCTTGTCATGGGACAAGAACGACGCGAGGTGCTAGACACATGTTTCTGATAGAATCAAGGTAAATGCATTCACAGAGTGATCCTATGATAGGATCAACTATGAGTTGAATGTGGCTCCAATGAGTTCATGATTCTTTTCATGGGACAAGAATGCAACGAGGTGCTAGACACATGGTGGTGGAGATGGATCAACAATATAGCCAAATGAGGCTCATGGATATTGCGATATTGTCTATGAAATTTTTTTACCAAGAACAAGTATGACGATATGTTTGATGATTGCTACCAGATGATGCTAATAGTAATAATGATACATATTATTATGCTACCTATAGAATGATCTACAAGACTATGTGTGTATTTCCCATGTCATTTGAAGATGGATGGATGTGTTTGCGACCATTAATACCTCCCTAGCTGAGAGGGAGTTTTGATATTATGGTAGTTGCGGGAGGTATTAACCTCCATATCTAACCTTTGACTAGAATAGAATATTCCAAAAGAAAGAGAAACCCTAAACATATGTGTGAAAACCCTAGAAGACATGCCGACTCAACAGGATATATAATATTAAGGTATTATCCTCTAGGAAGACAAGTCAACCTCATAGGAAAAGGATAAACAAAAAATACAATTACCATAAAGTCAAGACGACCCAGCCAGAAAAGTCACTGGAAAAATTAATATAAATAGAGGATGTCTTGGCTCATTTGTTCACTCACTCTCACTTAGGAAACTAGAAACAATCTGCAAGTTTGGAGGAGGAGAAACAACAACTACAATTGTATGATTTTCTCTTGTGCAGTCTTTTCAGTACTTTCTCTTGTGAACTACCCTTGGAGAAGGTACACTCTCTTAATCCATTTTTGGTTCTAGTGTGGCTTCCAATAATCATTCTATCTAGCAAAGGTGTTGGAAGATTGGTTGTTGTCATTGATGTCAACCCTAGTCATGGGTTTTGGACCGCAAGATTGATGAAGGTATTTAGACATGAAGGAAAATGCACATGCAGATACAACACCCATGGATGGATAGTATACATCATGTTTCTTCCAGTGGTATGTGGCATGTCACGTGGATCCTCATGGTTGAGGAGAAATGAATTTTTGAAGATGACAAAGTGAATTGAAGAAGGAAGGACATGTAGGCCCTGAAGATAATTAAAGAAAAGAATTACAAAATAAGAAAGTGTCAGGTCGACCCTAATGTTAAAAGGAA
>SNQJ01S0159779.1:21846-35143 GCA_010110895.2 Picea sitchensis
TCATATTCCCAATCAGATTTAAATTGGAATTCGAGTCTTAACTTTCTTCATTGGAGAGGAAGTCATCAACCTTGGCTTAAAGTTCAAGAGAACAATATTCCATATATTGTTTCTGACATTGTATGTCCTCCTAAGTTAGATTGTGTGGTTTTCTCAATGTGGGAACTTATTCTTTATGACTTGGTGGCTTCTCCTTAAATAACTTTTGGGTCTCCATAAAAATTTCCTTTGCAATAAATGCCCTCTGATAGTATAGGTAGAGAAGATATTTATTTTCTATAGTCCTCATGTACTTGTACCTAGTTTTTAAAAAAGACATATAATTTGGTAGGTTAGACTAGTGTTTGATCATATTTGTTTTGGAATTTCATAAAGGTTACCACACTACTACACTACAATGCCATAACATTGCCATTGGTGTTGCATGGAAATGCAATTTTTTTCAAAACTTTTCAATGTTTTGAGGATGTAATTCCCAACACTTTTGCAGGCATTGAGCATTGTGCCATATATTCATCATGGTGCTTTAAATTTTCATTAAATATATAGATGTGAACTAGCATTGGTGTTGCATATGTATCGAGTTGAGTGTCATATAGTTAAATTTGTGTCACATTTGCATATACATTGCATCATTTCACTATGAATCAACATACAATATATCGAGGCTATAGATATATTGCATCGAGTTTGAGTCAAAAATATATACACAAATTTTAATTTGTGCCAATAAGATTAAAATGTGGCATCATATATTTTGACTCTCCTAATAATTTGCATCTAATATTAGCATCACTTATGTTAATTTTCATCGATTTTGCATCATGTTGATTCAGGTTGGAGTCATTTATATCAATACTCTATATAAGTTGATTCAATCATGCGTCAACATTGCATCATTATTGCATAATTTAGTTGGTATGTATCATTAGTTGCATCACAAATGTTGACACACCATGTGGTTTCAAGTTTGTTGTGTTGATTTTATGTGAATTGATAATTACAATTATTTAATTATCTTAATTCAATTATTAATAATTAATAACTAGTTGTTATTATTTATAATTATTATTGTTAGTATTATTATTTATTCTACCAATTATTAATGTAATTAATTAATTAATATTATTATCATTACTATTGTATTTGGTAATTACTATTTTGAAAATTTTCAAATATTGAATAGATTGCTTATATTTTATGCACTAATATTTTAATTAATTTCACTCCTTAAAAATAAAAATAGAAAATCATGTATATATAAACATAATTATAAAATTTTAAATTAAATAAGAAAATAACCATGTGAATTTTTTTCTTATAACAAAACAAATGGTTCCCTGCACCACGGAAATGCCAACTTTGTATACATGGCATGAAAACATATCTATACATATAATGAAATGAATTTGTATACATGGCATGAAAGCATATCTATATAATGAAATGAATTGATAATTGAATTCCATCAAATTGTTGTTGGTTCCTTCATCATCCTATAAGAACATAATATAAAATCTAAAATTATTCTTAAGTTGAATAAAATAAGAATTTTAATATTTATAGATGTAATAAAGTGCATATAGGTTAAAAATATGTCAATATCCTCTGAGTTTTTTCAACCACTTTTTTCATCATCATCTTCCGAGTTTTTTCAACCACTTTTTTCATCATCATCTTCCAAGTTTTTTCAACCACTTTTTTCATCATCACTCTCACTTTAGGAGAATATAATAATTATTCAATTAATTAAAGAATAATTTCATATAAGTTAAAAATTAATCACCAAAGTCATGGGTTCGTAAACTTCCATTACTTTTTCATAATAGTGCATTTCATTTCATTCTCATTTGGTTTATGATTATAATCATTTAAAAATATGCAATAAGAGAAATGTTAGGTTTTGTAGTTCGGAGGTACTTCTGTATTGGGAGTGCCTAGCATAAGTGACCAAGCAAATTGCATTCTCTATACACTTTACTTTATAAAGTGATTTTAGAAAGTTGGTAAGTGTGCCTTTTAATTTAATGACTAAAAGTGACTTTATAGAGTTTGGGTCACTTAAGTGATTTAAGTGAACTCAATGTGAAATTAAGTCACAGTCGTTGATCTTTAGATGAAAAGATTTAATCTTGGCCATTGAGATCTAGGGTTAGGGGTTTTAGTAATTAATGAGAATAAAAGGAGAAAGGGAGAGTGAAGAGGCACATAATTTTCCAAGAAGAGAGCAAGAGAGAGAGTTGAAGAGGTGAGAGATATTGTAGTAGAAGGGGAACACTTTCCAAGGAGAGGAAGGGCACGCAAACCAAGAAAATATTTCCAACATTAAATACAATTCGTACAGTACAGATTAGAGTGATCGTACAACAACGTATTGTTGGGTTGTACAACAAAAAATTAAGCACAAAAATTGAGGCAAATTTTGGCACGATTTTTTTGAGGCATTTAATACAGTCAAAATCTATACTGTTATGTACGATATATACTGGAAACTGTGCAAATTTTTAGAGGTAGTTCTGTACAACATTTATTGTTGTAGTGGTCGTACATAGTACAAAATTCTGGGCACAGAATTCCAGGAGTAGTTAGGGCACATTTTTTGAATTGTTGCTTGGCACGATTATCGAGATAAGTTTGTGTTTCTATTGTTGGAATAAATTGTTGTAAAATATCATTTTATGTGAGCTCAAGAAATAACAAAATATCCCTCTCTCTATTGGTTTTCCCTTTGAGGTTTTTTCCCGAGGCATTGCCCGAATATCTTTGTGTCAAATGTGTGGTTGATATTTTTCTACTATTCATTTTTTTTGCTGCAGAGTTCTTAGTCATTTGTATTTATGCTCATAAAATACAGTTCAATGTTTTGGGTTTAAAATGCATTACTGTTGAAGTTTTATTGGAGACATAAATCAGAGTTTGGCTAAGTGTTGGACAAAATTCCTACAAGGATAAAACTAGTTTGTAGGTGAAATTTCTACATGGTATTAGAACTTGGGCTCTGAGGTTCAATGAACAAGATTTTGGCACTTGGATTGTTGTGACTTTGAGGGGTTCTTGCTATGAATAGAGAAGGGAAAATGATTCTTGGCTATTTGGATAAAGATGGATTCCAGTATCAGGTATGAAGATAGGTTGGAGGGGATCTCCAACTACCTACAGTGGAAGGTGAGGATTACAGTTTTTCTTAGGGAGAACAAGCTGTGGAATTTTGTGAGTACCATAGTGACAATGCTTTTGTTAGATCCTATTTCCCTAGACCTCCATGAGGTGAAGGAAACAAGGACACACAGGATACTCCGAGATGGGGTAAAAGACCACATGATCCCACATTTGGCTGAGAAAAAGAAAACCAAGGAGATGTGGGATGCATTGATAAACTTGTTCAAGACCAAGATCAAGACGATGGCCTTGAGGGACAAGCTCCAGAACACTAGGATGGACAAGGAAGAGAGTGTGACCTCCTATCTCTCCTGGATCATGCAGGTGAAGGATGAGTTGGGTGTTGTTGGTGATATTATTCTACACTCATAGTTGGTGCGTGTATCCCTGAAGGGATTCACCAAAGAGTGGGATGTGTTCATGAAGTGTGTGGTGGGAAGAGAGAACTTTCCCTCTTGGGATATGTTGTGGAATGAATTTACTCATGAAGAGATCTGGGAGGGATATCATATTAGAGATCAGGAGAAGGTAGAGGGTGGTGCATATGAGGAGAATGTTTCTCTTGTGGGAAAGAGAAAAGGGAAGAAGAAGGACATGAGCAAAGTGAAATTATTTGCATGTCATAAGACTAGACACTATGCTAGTGAATGTCCAAACAAGAAGGGAAAGAAGGATGCATAGGTATCAACATCAGTTGCTTTTGTTGATAAGTTCAAGAAGGAATTTTCTCTGATGACTTGTCTTTCAGACAATGGTTGTCTAGTGTGAAAGGGAATTGAAGCATGGTTTGTGGACAGTGGTGCATCTCGGCATATGACAGGAATGAGGTCAATGTTCCTTAGTTTTCCAGAGATAGGCTTTGATTTCTATGTGGGTTGCGGGGCTAGCACCATACATGCACTAAAGGGGGTTGGATGTGTGAGATTCTAGCTAGAGTCAGGAGAATTTCTGGAGGTGACGGAGGTGTTGTTTGTTCCAGAGCTGCTAGTAAATTTTCTCTTAGTGTTAGCTTTGGAGGATGAGGGATGTGGAGTTATGTTCTTTCGTAAGCAGGTGTTCCTATATCTAGAAGGATATACTTTGAACACAACAGTAGTGCTTGGTGTCACGTATGCGAGGATATATAAGTTGATGGGACAACTTGTGATTGGATCCAGTGGATTCTTGAATTCGGAGTCAATGTCAGTATTAGTGGAAGACAGTTGTGAGGCTTCATCCAGTATTATTAAGAGACTTAGCTGGTATGAGATGACACAGTTGGATGCTCAAGAGAGTGAGGAGAATCATAGGGGCATGTATTGGATGGGAAGGTCTCCATATCAGAGTCCAACACATGTAGCAGCAGGGACTTCCATTTCAAAGGGAGCAAAGGCTTCCAGTTTAGACAGAGCAACTACAATATCAAATGGGATGATGGGGTTGGAGACAGATCCAGGTGGGGGTTCCATAAGTACCTCCCTCGCTAAGAGGGAGTGTTAGCTTTTGTAGCTTGGAGGTACTTCTACATTGGCGGTGCCTAGCATGCAGAAGTGAACAAGCAAATTTCACTCTCCAGACACTTGACTTTAAGTTGATAAGTGTACTTTCTAATTTAATGACTAAAAGTGACTTTATAAAGTTTGGATCACTTAAGTGATTTAAGTGAACTCAATGTGAAATTAAGTCACGACCATTGATCTTGAGATCACAAGATTTAATCTTGGCCATTGAGATCTAGGGTTAGGGTTTTATCGTTAATGAGAATAAAAGGAGAAAGAGAGAGTGAAGAGGCACATAATTTTCCAAGAAGAGAGAGAGAGAGAGAGAGAGAGAGAGAGAGAGAGAGAGAGAGAGGTGAGAGATATTGCAGCAGAAGGGGTGCACTTTCCAAGGAGAGGAAGGGCATGCAAAACAATAAAATATTTCCAACATTAAATGCAGTTCGTACAGTATGGATTGGAGTGATCATACAACAATTTATTGTTGAGACGTACAATAGAAAACCAGGCACAAAAATCGAGGAAGATTCTAGCACAATGTTTTAGGCATTTAATACAGTCAAAATCTGTACAGTTCCATACGATATATATAGGAAACTATGCACAGTTTTTGAGGTAGTTTTGAACAAAATTTATTGTTGTATCAGTCGTACACATTACGAAATTTTGGGCAAAGATTTCGAGGAGCAGTTTGGGCACAATTTTCGAAGTGTTGCTTGGCACAGTTATCGAGATAGGTTTGTGTTTCTATTGTTGGAATAAATTGTTGTAAAAGATCATTTTTTGTGAGCTCAAGAAATAATAAAATCTCCCTCTCTCTATTGGTTTTACCTTTGAGGTTTTTTCCAAGGGCATTGCCTGAATATATTTGTGTCAAATGCGTGGTTGATATTTGTCTACTATTCATTTATTCCCGCTACAAATTTCTTAGTCATTTGTATTTCTGCTCATAAAATACAGTTGAATGTTTTAGGTTTAAAATGCATTACTTTTAAAATTTTATTGGAGATGGAAATCAAAGTTTGGCTAAGTGTTTGACAAAATTCCTACATGGGTAAAACTAGTTTGTAGGTGAAATTTCTACCAAAAACAAAAACCATAATTAATGATAACATATATTAAACTATGATATTAACATCACCTTACTGGATGATATTGTTCATGAATAATATAATAAATGAATATTATATTAATAAGTTAATGAAGTAGACTCTATTTAAAGCCTCCTCACTTAACCGATAGAATATGAGGTATATCCATATTTAGTCATTATTGATCACATACAACTAAGCTAAGCCATTTATATGCATTTTCTTCATGAGTGACAACTCCTTTGAGAACCTTTCGATTTATGCTCACGAATTTCCTTCATGCAACCTACGAGCAACTTGCATGTTGCTCTTTAGCAACCTACAAGCCCCCTCAAAATAACCTTTAAAAAAATCACAAAATTTGCACTCGATCATGAAGTTTGTAGACTTGTATGCCTCGGATCTTGAGTTCCAATTGATCTAAAATGGATTTGAACAAACCAATTGTTGTAAGACTTAATACCTAAGTGTAATTTGGCAATTAATGAAAGTTAGATAAAATATAAAGGAAAATGTAAATGTTAAAAATTAGATGATATAAAAGATAGGAAAAACAAAGATTTAAATAAAACAAAAGACTAAAATAGAAGAGAAAGAAGAATGAAAAATGAAAAGTTAGTCTCTTCACTTTCATATTGTCCCAACTCTCCTAAATCTCTTTGTAATTAGTCTCACAAAGGGCTTCTGGCTTTTTATGGCCAAGAGAGGAGGATGCACAAGAGGCATGAATTGCATTATAACCAAGAGAGGAGGATGCACAAGAGGCATGAATTGCATTGTAACCAAAAAATTACCAAAATGAAAACCGAAAAACCATAAGAAGTAGGTTTTCCCATTTGGATTTCTAAAGTAAAATCTCTATATTCATCGTGATTAACTATTTTGTCTAAGTGCATAGTTCAAAGCCATATTCAATTCTCTATTCATTATACATCTATCACTGTAAAACATCGTTAGTGTCTTTGGTGGTTAAGTCAATGAATCTCAGTGTGAAAAGATTTGGTTGTGGTTCTCTATTGATAAGGATAAGTAGTAAGCAATTTTTTGAGATCGATTTGTCCCTAATTTGAATACCTAACTTCCATGTGTGGGTTGGGACAGTGGGCTCACTTATTCACTGTCACGCAGTTGTAAATGCACAAAGCAATTTGTTTTCATACATAAAATTAATGGAATACAACAATGAACCAAACCAGACCGTCCATTCTGAGATCGATGACTACAGTTCATCCTTAGCAAATTCCATAAGCCCTAAGGCTGTTTGCACCTTGCTCGTCGGGGTCCCTATGGTCCGTACGTGGACCCTACACAGGCTATAACTGCTCTGGTAGACTGCCTTGCATTCTTGGAGATCGTACAAGTATTTGTTGGGCGTATATTGAAGTTCATTGGATGGTGAGTGAGAAAAGATTCTGCCATTGACAACAAATGAATGGTCTTTGTATGAAGAATTTGATTTTCTCTTTTGTTAAAGAAATCGAATGGTTATAGTGAAGGTGGTCACTTGTAGAAAACCGTTCCAGCTGGTACAAGAAATAGGAGGAGGATTCCTTTCAATTCGCTGACTGAGAATGTATCTGGCACAAGAAAAGTTAACGAGTTGAAGCATCCCATTGTGCAAACACAACAGAGGAATTGATTTGTTCATCCCAACTAAAATAGAAATCGATATGTCAAAGGAGAGATGAAGTTAATTCACTCTTCCAAAGACAAAATAGAATTGCAATTAGAGAGTCTACTTGCTGAATTGAGGTCAACCCAATCTAAAGTGTGAAGTCAATTGGAAACTACTAATTGTGGAAATGTCTTATTAGCATAAGAAGAATTCACTTGTTAAGAAATAATTGACTATATTGAAGGGAGGGAGTTGATTTCCTATGGAAAAAATTGAATTGCAGTCAAGATGAATTGATTTTCCCATGTGAAATTGATTTGCCAATGAGCAGCCAAAAAAATCAATCTGCCCAAGTGAAATAATTTTCAAGCACTAATGACAATGGCAATACTGATTGGACTACTAATGAGATAATGAGAATGCACTTGTATGCTGAGTCATTCTTAGTGTGCTATTTGTAAACATCTAAACCATCCCTTCTCACATTCATGGTCTGTTGGTGACAACCTCAAATACATGATAGAGAAGAGGTTTGTGTCCTTGCCTTGCTCGGGTGCACTTGTTTCACAACTGTGGGAATTAGCTTTGTCATTACCAAGCTGACAACAGGACCACCCTTTCATGTTTGTTGGAGAACAGTGACTAGAGAGATTTTGCACATGTACAGTTGGGATCTATCATTCAATAGGTTCTTGAGAACAGAGCATTGCAAACATGAAAAGACTCAAGCTTTGACACAGAGAAACATAAACAACGGAGAAACCCACTTAGAGTTCTGTATATTATTGACATTGCTAGCCAGTTATTGTGTGCAGGCTACATCAAGGACATAGGTCTCTATACAAGATTGAGAATAGTGGTTAGATTTTAATTTTTGCAGAGGATTTGTGTTGATAAAGTGAATGCGCTATAAATCCCTCATCTATAGATCATATGGTATCAGAGCAGTGGAATCTTTGACTGTGACGCAACTGCTAGGACTTTGAAGAGAAAGAAGACTCATTATGGGTAAAGCAAAAAGAGGAAGGTTGGACGACCTACAGGCCATCAATGTGCAACTTAAAGAAGAAAACAGACACTTGAATGAGAATGTCTAGATATATGATTGAAGGATGGAAGACATGGAGAAGAACCTTGAGAACTCAATAATATTGTTTCCATTGTTCAAGAATCGATAAATTGATAAACGTCAAGACTCCCTCAGAACTATGATGGCAGGTCGAGACAAGAGCAGAGTTTAGCTTGTGCAATTGGGAGAGAAGGTAATCTAGATGGATTGCTAGCAGGAGGATAGCTTTACTCAGATGATGGTTCCACTGTAACTAGAGTTCGTACAGAAAGAAGAATCATTAGCAACGCTGTAGGTAACTGTTCAAGAGACCAAGGAAGCAAAACCACCTTCCATTGTCACCGCCGAGGCCAACACCATAACCAAGATAACTCTTATAAGTTTACCTTCCTTGGACATTTCTTAAGAACTTTTGGCAATTTTGAAAATCCTACAAGAGGCATTTGTTCGAAGTTGTTAAGGCAGATGGGCTATGATGGAGAAGGGATGGGCAAGAGAAGACAAGACACCCTAAGCCCCATTGTAGCTCAATAGAGGGTCAAGCACGATGGCCTAGGTTTTGATGGTAAAGAGAAAAAGGCCACAAACACCAAGATCAGCTCAGCTTTGTGAAGGGAAAAGACATCACAGAATTGGCTTGCTCATTAGAAGAAAGAGAAACGATGAAGGAAGAGGGAAGCACACTCCCACTCCATCCTTCTTATGGTAGATCGCAAAAGGGCAGCGACAAGGAAAGTGCTAAGACTCAGCTTGTATCAACACTTAGAAGAAGTCAAGCCAATCAGTCGGAGTAAGAAGGAGGACCTGAGGTATGCATCAGGTAAGCCCTCCCTTGTTTATCACTGCTGCGAGAAGAAAGGCCTTGTGCCGCTAGCTGTTGGTACTCAGATGTCCATTTAAGAAAATACTAGATAAACGAAAGGAGTAGGATGTGCTTTTATTTATGCCTCATAAAACTTGCTCAAAACAGTTCTTCTATTGAATGATTATTACAAGAATACAGTCCGAAGCTTATGTGAAGTAGTTCTTCTACAGGAATTGGGATTATGTTGTTTGGGTAAAAGCCTGCTCCACAGCATAGCTAGGGTTTCATTCTAACCTGTTCCACAGCAGAGCAGAATTTTAGCTATTCCAACAATATGGAAAAATGGCCTATGCAGGTTTCGAACCTGCGACCTTCGCGTTATTAGCACGACGCTCTAACCAACTGAGCTAATAGGCCAGTTCATTTTGTCATAAACTATAATCATATCAGAAAATCTTCGAAAGTCTGTCTTTCAATTTCGATTACACGATTTCAATTCCGGTAAAGTGAAGGTCAAACACACGCTGTCTAATTATGGATTTGAATCACATAAACAGGTTTATTTTTTAAGGAAGCCCAAGGCGACAATGTAGGGAACATATGGGTGATGGAGATACACTACTGAAAGCATGTTAGCGAACACATTCTACATCTTGAACTCATCTAGATCAAAGAGGGAATTAATCACCTGCCCGGGCTTGATCATGTAGATCGACCATCAAGACTCTAACAATTATTTGTAGGGGATTAGAATGCAAGGTGGTAAAAACAATCACCATGAGCTCAAACAACAAAGTAGAATAAACTTAGCCTATTAAAAGTTGTCCAGATGGACATTAATAATAAAGAATTTTAAGAATGCATTGTGCTTATGTAGAAAGCAATACACATAAATAGTGAGAATAATTGGGAAAATTATAGGAACTAAATCCAATTGGCTGGGAGGGTCTTTGTTTTCAAGAGGAGAGCCCATCCCTTACTTGCCAATTTAAGATTCAATCACACTGGATTCCTATACGTCATTTTCATATATTGGTTCTTTAGAACACTTTGGTTCAAATATGGTTAGAGGAACACTCAAGAATTTGTCAAAATGGGAATACCTCTCTCTAATCCAGATAAGGGATCAACTCCTTTGTCTTTCTTAACGCTTTCTTATTGCTTGACTCATCTTGTGTTGATGATGATAATCGTTGGAAGCTCTAGAATGTATAGAATGAGTAACAAAGTGTCTTTTAGGAAGCACTCTACTCATAGTACATAATGCACTGGTTCAATAGTCTAGAAATTCACATAGATATGTCACTTTCATCTCAACCTTCTTCATCTACATGTGTCTTTGTAGATACATATGGACACATATTAAAGAATCGTCATGCCAAATAAAATATGTGTTGTATTGTGCCTTGTGTAACAGACTTTTATTTCTTGTCTTCCAAAAATGACATAAAATTTCAATTATAATCGATTGGCATGCTGTGTGAAATTCCACGATGCATGGGAGAGGATCTCTTAAAAGAGAAGACCCAATTAACCACTTCTCGTATCGTTCTGAATCCAACTTGCAAGGTTTGACTCGTACTTTTGGCATTTTCTTTGTTCATTATAAGCAACATGATTCACAGCATGAAGAAAGGTGTTTTTTCCAGTGAAAGGAAGATTTGGTTGATCCTCGCTAATGTCTAATATTATAGATCGCTATGTCATTTCATACTAGAGTCACCACCCCTTTAAAAGAAACATTATGATACCTTTTTTATGCAAAATTTTGCTAATGTTCCCTACAATTATTTTTTATATGGTCTATGCCTCCTATTTGGTTTCCCCCAATAGTTATGTTGTTTTATTCGGGTTCTTCTAAATAAGTCAACTATGTACATAAGAGTGTTTTACAACATTATAAATGGTGGCTACATTGCTCCTATTTTCAAGAATGTTCATCACATAATGAAAGCTTTATATTTTATGCATTTATTGTTGTCATAGACACTAATAGTGACATGACAAGTTTATTGAGAATACTATGAGAAAGCAAGTTAGCCAAGATTCAAAATAATTTTACAAGATGTGGTTAGAAAAGTTAAGTATGTCATAAATTTTGAATATCTTCTCAACTTCTATTCTTCTTTTACATCCCTTCTTCAACTCATATAAGTCCCAACATGCTATAAACAAAGGTTCACATAGAGGTAGTGGCTCTCCTACTAACATAATGATTGATTCGATGTGGGTTGAATATGTTTGTTCTCTTAACCTTCCCCTCCTCCTATGTGGAACGTGTCATGTGGGTGTATATGTATGTGATATTAAATAGTGAATATTAAATGGGGTGATGACGCTTAGATATGCCATATTTAGTGTCTTAAAATGGTTTCTACAACTTTGAAATATCTTCCTCTAGGTTCATGCCTTACTATTCCATATTAAAATCTCTGTGTAAGAATCCTTGACTTTGAACCTTATATTTTAACTAGGTTTCCATCCTTTTCTATATGGGTTTGTGACATTAAATCCCTTAAATGCATTAGAATGTTATAAATCTCGAATGTCTTATTGAAACTCGTATTCTTGGTTTTAGGGTCCTTCTACAATGCATATAAGTCCCAATATACCATGAATGAAGGTGTACACAAAGGTAGTGTTGTAAGGTACCATATGTACACAAAGCAGAAATTGAAATATTGCAACAAATGCCAGCAAAACAATAAAATATAGAGAATAGCAACACCAACAATGATAACTTTATTGATACAAAGTCAAGTTCATTTTCCTCTTCGAGGGGGAAAACTCTAGCAAAGAAGATCTCTATTACAATAATTATCAAGACAAGACTTTATCATGCATTCTACTCCTATTTATACTAATTCTATCTTCTAAAGAACATTCTAGAGGAAGATCTTTCTAGAAGTGGAAGCTTCTATTAAGTCTTCTTACATTAGACTTATTCACATTATTATATAGGCCTTATTTACTAATGTCGGCCTTTATTACATGGAAAATATATTATTTTACCTACGTGAGGGGTTAGGGAGGTTAGGTCCCTAACATTCCCTCCCCCTTGATAAGAAGCATTGTCCTCAAGGCTTGAAATGAGGAAATTGGTGCAGAATGGTAGTTGATTCCCAAGTGGCATCTTTTGGTGGTGTATCCTTTCATTGAACTAAAACTTCTTTGATGATGCGTTGACGGAGACTACGCTCACGCTAGTCCAAGACTGCTTGTGGCTACAACCAAACATAACCTTCTTCATCCAACTCAAGAAAACTGGTTTGATTCTGACACTTAGTTCCAATCACTTTCTTTAAGCATGAGACATGAAAAACAAGATGGAGTTTAGAATGAATGGGCACGACTAACTTGTAAGCCGAAGACCCCACTCACTTGAGAATTGTATAAGTACCATAAAATTTGGGGGTGAGCTTCAGGAAGTGTTCTTATTTGAGTGAATTATGCTTATAAGGTTGCAGATGAAGAAACAATTGCCCCCCTTCATCAAATTGATGCTCAAAACGACCCTGGTTTGTTTATTGCTTCATGCAATTATGATCCAAGACCAAGTTTTCTTTGAGGGTACGAAGAATGGCCACGCCGACTGTAAGATTGTTTTCAACCTCCTGGACCTTGGAGACCCCTAACATGTATGAGAGAATCGACAATGGATTTTCCCCGTAGACTACTTCAAAGGGAGTCATGTGAGTGGAAGTATGGTAATATGTGTTGTACCACCATTCAACTAGGGGTAACCACTGAACCCACGGACTTTTCCTTTCGTACGCAAAGCACCACAAATATGTTTCCAAACACTTGTTGACAGCTTCACTCTGTCCATCAATCTAGGGATGATAGGCGGTGCTGAGGTGCGATTAGATTCTCTGGAGCATGAACAATTATTGACAAAAATCCCTAGTGAAAGTTGGATCTCGGTCGAAGACAATATAATGAGGCATGCCATGGAGTTTGAATATATTATCCATAAAAATTTGAGCCACTGTGGATGTAATGAACGAGTGTTGAAGAGAACATAAATGAACATATTTGGAAAGACGATCGACTACAACCATGATAACTGACTTATAGCCC
>SNQJ01S0159780.1:10007-31821 GCA_010110895.2 Picea sitchensis
CTTTACTACAACACTAAGTGCTTTTGGAATTGAGCATATATAGTGCGCAGCTATCTTTGAAACAAAAGACTTCCCTGGGTTGATAATTTATGTTTCACTTGGTTGTTTGAAATTAATTAAGCAATTATAGTGACCAACACCAGTATTCTTCAATACTGGCTTACCTATTTGTTTTCTTTCAAGCGGACAAATTTTCCTTTTCAATGCAGAAGATGGATAAAGATGGGAGACCACAGGCGATGACAACATGGACTTCGCTGCTCAGACATAACTCTATAGAATTCAGTTTCAAGCAGTTCATCGAGAAGTTCTACCACCCAGTGGTGAGTATGCTTAGCAGCAGACCCAAACCTAGAATTAACGAGGAAATTCAGAGGATTTTACATCTCTTGGACCTTACAAATAGTGGTTATTTGTACCTTTACCAAAACCACATTGACATCAAAGTTTATGGGTGTGAGTTGGCCCCATATAAATTGCCCAGGTATTTAGCCGTGATCATTTTTGCCCTGGAATACATAAGGCAGATGATAAATTCATAAGACATACATTTTGTGTCTCTGAAGAAGAAGCAACAACTCAGAATCAAAGTGCAGATTGGGTCTTTCATCTGCAATAGCCGAGGCACCAGGGAGGAAGCCAACAGACTGCTAAAAGAAATTAATTTTTTTGTTAGTTTCATGTGGCACTATGATTCGTGGGGGATAATTTCTGAGATGAGGATCAAAAATAATAATATCTCGTATGTTCACACATCCAGGCCTGAGGTAGAGAAGTTCGTAAACCAGACAGAATGGGAGGCAAACACTCTAGTTGAGATAGAGCAATAGGACCCTTCGGTCACTATGTCACAAACGACTACACCATAGGTTCCAAAGGAGAAAAGGCCCAGGAAGGACACTTCACCTTCCATCACTGAAGTATCATCTGAAGAGTTCCAATTGCACACAAAGAGGCCAAAAACCACTCAGGCACCTGACACGGCCGACGAAAAGGAAATTCAGTCCACTACAACTATGGAGGTGGATCGATCACTCCTTAGTACAAGCAGTAAACAGATTATAACCATAGTATTACCCAAGAAGCCTGCAGATACTCCACCATTCAACCATCCAAGCAAAACAGGACCAAAGCTGAGTATTTTTGAGAAGTACAATTTGATCAAGAAAAAGAATCAGACGCTGACCAGCAGCACATATGCTCAGTTCTGGAAGAAAAAATCAACTACACAACACAGATTTTTGTCGGAATTCGTCACTGAGAAGGGTAGAATGCACATGGCATTTCTGGAAGCACAGGTGCCAGACCCGAAAGTAATCACCGATTACAAAAGGGCAACATTCGAATTCCAGACTAAGGATGTGCATCCAGCTGATCAAATGGATTTGCACATGCAAACTGGAGAAATGGTTTTCTCCACATTGGAAAATGCTTCCACTGCTTCCTCCAAGTTATAGGTATCTTTGAATAATTTCTAGATGCAGCTTAAATTAGAAAAAATATCATCCTTTGCCAAGAATAATAGGATCAAGACGCTGGAAGAACTAGTCCTGAAGATCAGATATGATCCCTCGAATGTGAAAGCAGTCGAGGAGATGCTAAAAAAGAAAAATGTTGATATAGCATCTCTGAGGAAATAGTTGAAATTGGCACCAATAGAAGACTCACAGGCAAAGGAAATAATGGAGACAGAAGGAGAAAAGGATGATATGCTCAAACTAATCATGGAGCAAAACGCGTAGTTGAAGGAAATGGAAGCAGAATTGGAGAAACTAGTGAAGGAGAACGAGCATTCAAAGCCCATGGAAGTCATTCCACTGAGCGCAGTTCCACTCGCAGGAGTGACCACAATGTTCGTAGCATAAATTCCATCGACAACTCCACTGACAGCTCTAGAGAAGACTGTTGAATTGGCTAAATCCATGGAGGAGATGAATCTGTAAGAGATAAAGATTAGAAGACTCAAAAAGGAGATTGGGAACCTCCAGGAACTCAAATCTTCTTATTAAACAAGCTACTCCAAGGAGAAACAGACATTATACCATCTCAAATAGGAATTACAATAGCTTCAGAAGCAAACAGTGGTAGGCAAAACTCTTGCTGAGGTTAAGGAAAGTATCTGGACGGATATCACCAAGTCCATGAATAAAATATGACCTATTATACAAATCATGTTCGAGCAAAACGAGCTGGTGCAAAGAAGTAAGAAGTCCATCGAGAAGATAAGAGCAGAACTGGGAGAGATGCCTACAAAATCTACTGAGATCATTAAATTTCTGAATTCCAAAACCAGAGAGGAGCTAGAGGATTTGAAGATTGAAGATAGAACAGAGACCATCCTTGAGGTCAAAAGGGTCCTGACCAAGAGAGGACTGATGCTACAACTGGAGGAAAAGGTCCAGATCATGGACATAGGAGTGAAAAGATTCTTTAGCAAGATCAAATCTCTGCAGAAGAAAGGACTTCCTGGTTTAAGAGTTATAAATGACAAGTTGATGACACTCACCGATTACAAAATGAGACTAGCCACTGTGGCTAAAGATAGCTCAAAATTTTCAGGAATACAATGAAGCATCATAGGTAAGGCATTCTTAGATGCTTTACAGTTAGACATCAGCATACAACATGAGATCCGGTACATCTTCATCACCAAGCCAACTTTTTCCAAGTACACGGAGATGGATGAAGTATACCGTAGATTGCTCAAAGTCAGCATTCACAGTCACCTTCGATGGGAAAATATTTGCAATCTGATCGAGTAGTCGATGAGTTGTCCAATTCGAGTCAGTTATCCAGTCAGATGAGGTCATGTAGAGGCCTCACCAATGGTTCACCCAGAAAACATCATGAAGTTTCAACACATCATCAGACAGTTTCCTAGATTTTTGTATCTTGTTAAGTTAGTTAGCTAAATTTAGATTTTCCACGTCCTGATCTTTAATGACATGATCATTTGTAATTTGATTATAAATACTTCACACTTTGAAGTACCGAGGGTTGATATTCACACCCTACAAGCTACAAGACTATAATTTTTATCAAGAGATATTCCAATAATACAAAATACGTTTTCACAGGATTCTCGCGTGTTATTCATTGGTGATGTTTTCTTTTCTGTGTCAAATGTTCTTCTCACTCAGTTGTCATACTATTTTCTAAATCTAATCTTTGAAAGTAATGCATGTTGCAGGATTTATCTTTGTATACCCTGTTTCTGACTTTGAAAGATTTTAAATGTTTATCTTCTGATATTACAGTGAAGAAATTCTTAAATGCTTCTTTGCTTTAATTGATATTCTCATCTTTTCAGCTATTTCATCATTTTACTGCTAAAGAATCCAACGAATACATTATCTTTCCCTGTGAAAAGAATCTTCTATTTATGGTTTAGATTTCTATCTTTATAAAACAGACCCCATAGCCCAATGGATGTGTAAATCTCTTTCAGCCAACTTAACAAAAACAACAACAAACCAATCAAACTTATCTTATTTAACTAGCCTAATATTCTAAATTTGAAACATATCTAAATCATACAGAGAGATCCCTCTCTGAAGCTGGTAGGGCTAGATTCTAGTTTCGAAGTGGTTGGATAAAGTTACCTCTTGTAGATTTCTTCTTTCTGACAACCTCTGGAAATTTTCAGAGCGTTAACAGAGCACACCTTGTATCTTTGTGGGATATCTAGATGATTTTAATGGGTACATATTGATTGAGTCCTCTACATACCAACTCATCATTAAGCACAATTTTCATTTTGAGGAGAGTCCTTTGCATGCACCTCCAGTGAAACATGTAGAGACTCTTATGATTCCATCAGTTCCAGACATTAGAGATGATAATTCCACACTCATATGCTACATATTTAGACAGAGATTCAGAGGATTCTATACATGCATATGAGCAGGTAGTACAACCAATTGAGGAGCCAACACCATAGCTTCAACAAATTCCCAAGTGAGAACAGTCCAAACTTCATCAAACAAGAAACCTTGCAAAGGATCCATTGGATTCGAGGAGGACTCGATCTCATCATGTGGACCATTCTCATATACTTTCAGCTTCTGAACCAGGGATGGCCATGCATTGCTATATGGTTCAATATTTTGATCCACATACCTACAGTGAGGTTGTTGGAAATACACTATGGGATGCAGCCATGCAGGAGGAGCATGAATCTATCCTAGAGAATAAAACTTGGGATGTGGTTACACTTCCACCAGGGAGGAAACTTGTCAGATGAAAATTTTTCTACAGAACCAAGAGAGCAGTAGATGGTTAGGTGAGAAGGTACAAGTCTAGATTAGTTGCAAAAGGATTTCAGCAGATTCATGGGATATATTATGATGAGACCTTTTCTCCTGTAGCAAATATGGACTCCATTCGCTTGTCTCTATCCATTGCAACAACCAAAGGATGGGAAGTTCACCAGATGGATGTGAAGAATGCTTTTCTTCATGGTGACCTTTCAGAGGAGATCTACATGGATCAGCCATAGGGGTTCATTCAAAACTCATCTTTAGTATGTAGACTGAAGAATTCTCTCTATGACCTCAAGCAAGCACCTAGAGAATGGTATGCAAAGATGGATTCTTACTTACTTTCAGATGACTTTGTTAGATGTAAATCTGATTCCAATGTATACATGTTGAGGAATATTGTCTCTGTGATGATTTTATTACTCTATGTTAATGATGTTTTGATTACGAGTATCTCCTCTTCAACCATTTCTTTGGTCAAGGATATTTTGCATGAAAGGTTCTCTATGACGAACATGGGCCCACTACACTTCTTTATTGGTCTTGAGATTAGTCAGGATGCTTCTAGCATCAAAATTTCTCAGGATAAGTATGTCAGGGATCTTCTAGATAGATTCCACATGATAGACTGTATGTCTTCACGTACACCTTTCTTATCTGGGATCATACTTGAGGATGGTGGGGATACACCATTAGTGGACATCACTTTGTATCATCAATTGGTGGGGATTCTTCTCTATCTCACCCATACCCATCCAAATATCTCATATATGGTAGGATCAGTTTTCATATACATGAAGGAACCCCATGATCTACACTGGAAGGCTTCCAAATGCCTCCATGGATATGTTCAGGGTACCATGAGTTATGGGATTCACTATGAAGTTGGTTGTGCATTAGATCTCATAGGCTTCACATATTAAGATTGGGCTGGTGATAGAACATATTACAAGTCCACGTCCGAGTACACTCTCAGTTTGGGGTCAGGCCCAATTTGTTGGTGAATTAAGAAATAATCAACCATTTCTTTATCTTTCACAGAGGCTCAATACAGAGAAGTAGTCAATCATGTCATTCAAACACTTTGGCTTCAACACTTCCTTACCGATATTGGTATCCATTTTCACTACCCAACTATCATATGGTGTGACAATCAGAGTACACTGAAATTTTGCAGAGATCCAGTACAACGACAACGAAACAAACACATTGAGGTCCACATGCATTTCATCAGAGATATAGTACATGAAAGGATCATTGATTTGCAGTTTTTTCCTTCCTCTGAACAGATTGCCGACATATTCACCAATACCTTCACTCAATAGAAGTTTCAAACTTTGCAGGATCATCTTGCAGTGAAGAAAATAGTTTCCTATCAGCTTCCTTTTCTTCTTTTGATGCATTGTCTTTTGGGGGGGGGTTGTTCCCACATGGTTTTCCTTCTTTCCTCATTTTTATTTAGTGTTCATTAGTTTCATTGTACATGAGTACCTAATATGGCCTAGTAGCTGGGAATCATTTTTTACTCCATATTGATGTTCAGGGGGGGTGTTGGAGAAATTTCTATTTTCGACACACTAGTTCAGTGGGAGTAACACTAGTTTAGTGGGAGTTAACTAACTAGTTCTATTTTAGACTTTCTAATTTTATACCATCACTATTATGCATGCATTCCTAATTATAGGATGTAATTTCCTATATGAGTGAATATCACTCACTCATTGATAAGATCATAATATACATTGATTCTCATTCTTGATATTGTATATCTCTTCCTTTTCTTGATAAGAATTGTTTGTGTATGCTTTAGCTATGACTCATGTGCAGGTTTCCATGAAACATTGACAAATATGATATATTAATTTATGGAATAAGATATGAGTAGGATGGTAATCATGTATGGAGAAGGTTTTTAATGAGAAATATAACTGAAAAGACTAATGAAGCAAAGAATGGTTATGGTTATGGTATAGATAGATTTTGAAAATAATTTTTAATACATATCAGGATATGATTAATAGTATTCATGGGAATAATAGTAATCATATAAAACATAAAGTTAAGCTATTTTAAATTAAATTTTTTGTTAACAAAGTTAAATATAAGACATTGTCCCTATCAAACCTGTGATAATACTAATTTCCTTGGCTTAAATACCATTGATTTATTTGCAAAATTCCTTTACATTCCTCATAGTAATTTGAATGATGTATGTTGCAGCTATCATCTTGATTTGTTTGTAGTCACTAACTCCTTGCTTTTTGGGTTTTGTGTGAATAGGTTTCTCTGCTATTTTGGAAGAATTTAATCTATTGTTGGATCAAGGAGAAAAAATGTTTTTGTTTTGTCTAAAATCTTCAAGTACGTGATCATAGGTGCATAGAGAGATTCTACAAAAATATTTCTCTTTTTGAAGCCAGCTTCCATGTTTAGCTGTCAACACTTCCTACTTATTTGAAAAGTATGGAAAATTTTCAATATGTTGTTGATACCATTAAACCATATAGTGTTCACCATTAATTCAAATTGTGTATAAGTTAGTCCATGTGAATAAATTTCTTACAGTCGAACATGGAAAAACTTTGTTGTCTTATTGATCATTTTAATATATGTCATTAACCAACACGAGACAAATCACCATAGATGACAATGACCGTCAAGGTGGTCTAGTACATATTTCTAGGTATGAATAAATGAGTTGAATTCAATTCACCTTCACTATGATAATTAGGGGACATTGATATATTCCCACTTTCATCAACAAAAGAACCTGCTATTGATGAATGAAAGACTCGAGGTACTATACAAATCTCTAACCTTGATCCCATATAGTATTTTGAACTCGATGGAACACGGTTTGATAAAAGGAGGGGCTTAAGGAATCCCTCATAATCTATCACGAGCATGAAGCCAAAAACAATTTAATAGCATAAATGAAGTACTATAAAAACATTAAAATGAATAATTTATTGTGAACCTTTTTTTGACCTGTATATAGGTTAATACTTTTACCCTTCTATATTTGTTTTTCCTTAGAATAATTATTGATCTATGACAGGTTCATGAACCATTTCCATCAAGTTCTTCCTTAATAAAAAAACACTTGTATTCTCTGTCATATACAAATTACACCAATACTTAGTATTTTTTCTTAATCTCTTCACAGAATGACCTATCTACGGGTTGGTCTCATTGTTTTCACTCAAGTTCACTTCTCAATCGTCATCATAATCAGAATGCACTTTATGTTCTGCGACCCTTACATTGCACTACACTTAGACTATTTTAGAGTTCTTTTTCCATGGCGTGTTTGAAGAAGTTCTCTGTTTCATTTGTTTATTGTGACTACACATCCGAATGGCCAATCTTGATACTTAGATATTTTCAAGATATTTTCTTAACTTTCTTGATAGTCCAACACTTAAATGATTTTCCATATCACCACGATTTTGTGGGTCATCAAGATTTGCAATCTTATTCTCTTTACATCAATCGATAAAGTTCTATACTTAACCATTTTTCAGTTTCTACTATGGGTTCGTTCTAGTCCTACTATCTCTTGATCTCCAAGTCCGACCTCTGATGCAATACATGTATCACCTTGTAACTTTGCCCAAGACATATTTAATGCTAATTTTATGAAGGATGGTATCTAATTAAATATTGAAAAGGCTGTTATTAATGGAAAACTTCTCAATATAATTATTCATTTAATTCACATTAATCTTTCCATTGAAAAATAACTTTTAGTTTTATTATGGAAAAACAATTTACTTTGAAATTAACATCCTAAATCACTATACAAAAAATCCACCATATTCATCAAAATGACTATGATAACAAGAGAACAATTTTGTGGACAACTATGAACTTATTTGGGTGAGAGGACCAAAGGTTTCAATGGTTGATATCATATTGGTATTATTCATCACTGCCTTTTCTAGAAAGAAACTAAAATAGAGTTTGGACATTAGGAATTTTCTTAGTTGCATGCGTACCCAAGGACTTTGATTCCAGAGAAATAGTTTCATGGTGTGTTGAAAAATTTGATCAAAGTCAGAGGATGATTCAAATTCAAGGTGAATCTCATGTTTCTTTATCACTGTTAGTTTTCAAAGGAATGTTGAAGCTTTCGAATAAACCAATTGTGTTCAAGGGATACAAAGCAAGAATATTCTTGAAGGAAAGATATAATGGATTAGAACTCCTACAAGAATATCTCGAAGATCCTGCAAAGTTGTCGGAGGATATATAAAAAAATTCAGGTCAGTTTTCTTAAAAATACTTATAGAGAGATAGCATGTATTTTCACCAAAGTTACACATTGATAATCCACAATAACCATTCCTTGGTTGGCTCTTTACATGTTATATTTCACAGTTCATGAACAAGAAATCTTTGATTGGGTGAAGATTATTTCTGGGGAAATCTCTTCACAATTATCAAACTTCAAGAAAAATAATATATTTTGTGTCTTCCTATTTGATATTTGTTATCACTTATTTTCATGTCTTGAAGGGTTTGAGTATCAGAAAATGATTTGACCGTAAAATTGTTCCAGTAACAATGTAGTATCAAGCCTTATGGAAACAAAAGGCCACTTACCATTTTTACGAAGTTTACAATACATTTGTATCTTCTTTCAAGAAACTTATCTTCAGAGTGAATACATCCAAATTGTCCTTGGAAGAATCAACCTTCTTGGATAAAAAGAGGAATATTGAAAAAATGAAACATTATAGTGTGGTGATAATTTTGTTTTCTCATGAAAAGCCCCTTTATCTTCCTTATTATGTTATATATAGAATTCTTTGCATAGAGGTTGTCAGACAGTACAAGTTTTGGGTACATTTCTTCTACGAGAAAAGAAAGAGACAATTCATTCCATTACCATGGAGAATTGGTGAAATTTTACTAAGAATCATTTCTAAGATTGATGAATTTGCAGTACAGTTGGACCAATATAGTTTAAAATGTGTAGAAGAGATCAAGGGTTTTGACCCAAATCATCTTTTTATGGACCACAGGAAGTCTATTGGATTTAGAAATTCACTTGCTAAAAAATTTTTATTTGGAGAAGAGGAGGGTGATAGTCAGGACCCACAATTACCAATTGTTGAAATAAAAACAAAGGAATATTGAAACTATTGTTAGTACAACAAATCAGCATAAGCATGGGGAATTATAAGGAAAAGAACCTCTAGAGAAGGTCTTTATGGACGCCCCTATAAAAATATCCAAAAAATTTATTTATAGCAGATGATAGTAGTGGAAGTGAGCAGGAGGAGGTTTTAGAGGATGTTTTTACACATGTGATTTTATAAGTACATAATGCATCGATGCATTTTCTACAACAGGCACATCAATGACCTCAAAACTAGCACACCATGGCAAGGTTATTTAAAATAAAGAAAAATATTATCTGATGCGCTACAAAAATAAGGACATACTGGGAAATAATGACGCATCGTAATATCATTCTTTTAAAAAGATATTGTGCGCAATGTAACACTGGAAGCACCTATGCACTATTAGTAGAGCGCACTATTATATGGTTAAATAAAAAATATTTACGCACCAATGTAGGATTGTGTCAAAAAATATATTTCGATGCACTCCATTGTATCATGCACACTAGTGCTCCAATATGGAGCACTGTGTTAAGGTTAATTTCCAAATTTAGGTGGTGCACTGTGTAAAACCAATTGCACCGGGGCGTCTATTATTATACCACATTGTGTCATGCTTAAAAAAATATTTTCTCACTATTTTAGTTTTCAAAAAATGTACGATGATGCACTATGTAGTAGTATACGCACTGGTACGCACGCGTGCCCAAAAACACACACACCATGCTAGGGATGTTTTTTTTTATAAATATAATCGGTGCACTCATTAAACATGTATGACACTATGTGGTTGTGCATCGGGCGCACCGAAACAAGGTTTTATTAAAAAAATTACCGACAGTAAAAAACATTTTTACCATTTTCATTGTTGTAGAGATGAAAATCACAGGTTCAACCTTTGCCTATATGAAGTGCCCTTCCATCGATGATTTCCTTGGTTTCCTTCCTTTCATTTGTTTCTCGATACATGAATTTCAAATTTTTCCAAATGGTGGGAAAATTTAGTTTTTTTTAGTATGTCGCAACCATACCTCACCGACAACAAAATGCCCATGTAATGTCCTTGTTTTTTCATAACTTAAGTTTTCACCAGATTAAAATTTAAAATTGAGTGAAATTTTAAGTGTAAAAACAAAAAAAACTACATGGTGCGTTCGAGGCTCGAGGCTCGCACTGCCTACGGTGTGACCTGTAAATTTACCTAGAACACCGCATAGCTTGTTACCTTTCTTGGCAGTGTGTTGGTAAACATAAACACACTGGCATGTTCATTTAATGACACACCAAAGAAAATCATATAACTAGTGGGGTAGTGCGTCAAAGTACAGATAATGCACCGGGATGTAAAAGTACATGGCCCACCCCCCTTATCAGATATATTTTTGCATAGTGCTTTGGTAGACATGTGCATTGGGGCTTTCATGTTTACCAATTGCATCGCAGAGAAATGTAACATTGTGTTGCAGTGCACCTAGCAAATGTTTTGGTGGCACCGTACGCGGTGCGATAGTAATAACTGAAACACACCGTAAAAAGTTCCGTACTAAAAAATTTGGAAATGCTTATGTGATGGTGCATCTATTTTAGTTACACACAGGTGCATCTATTTTAGTTACACGCACCAGTGCGTGTAGTGAACGTATATGCATCGCTTTTTTGATCATTTTTAAATTATTGTTTATGTGCGTTAATATTTTAATTTGTCTTTTGGTTTAAGCAGTGCGTATTATAAATGTAACACACTGGGGCGTATGAGTTGTAGTGTAGCGCCCCAGTGTGGTTTCGTTTTCCAATGCATCACATAACACAGTAGAACATATTTTGTTTGGTGTGTTAGTTTACACTAACACACATGTCACGGTGCTCACAATATCTATGTACGCATTGCCGATGGTGCGTGACTATTTTTTGGGTGCACCGTTAATGCAATTAAATTATTTTTTCAAGGAAGTTATTTTTCCGTATTTATAGATAAATTTGCCATTCAATAGATTTTTTTTATGTTTTATGTATGAATGAAGCTGATGTATTTCATTTGTTAATCATGTAGAGACATGAGCAGAGAGAGTAGCATAAGCAGAGGGTGGACCTGTACAATGTTGTATGGGAATGGGAGGTGAGGGATAGGATGAGGGATTTGTACCCTTGCCCTATTATGTAACGACTCATTTTCTCTTGAGGGATGTAGTCCTCCTTAAGTACTATGAGGAGGCTACATCCCTTAAGGTGCACTCCAGGTTTTTTGTGCATCTGATTCATCGATGGGATGCCCATCAATAATCTTTTCATGTTGTTATGGATCAATGGTACCATACCACCGAGGAGGATATTTAATTTATCACCAGGCTATCCAGGAGAGGGGAGAATTTTCCCCAGTTCCCAGATGTCCTAGTAGGTGTTTCCGCTGAGAGTCAGCTCATGTACTCTTAGCTATATATTGGGGTTGAGGTATCCCTAGTTGATTTTTAGGTGTCTGGTGGACAACTGAAAATCACCTCTTTCAGTGAAGAGGAGGTTAGGTGCCTCTCACTCTTCGGGACTACCATAGCCCATTTTACCAGTGATGGGAAATGCCTTAGCTGCCCTCTTTTTTATTATGTGTATTCATTGGTACAACGACCACAGTGTATCAGATGGTCTGCCATTTTTTTGTGGCAATTTTGTATAATGCTCGACGAATGTTGGGCTATGATACATGGCAGGTTGAACTTCCCATTTACCTCAGAGCTATTTTTCTTATTTTTTGAGAGGTTTCTAGAGACAAGCATGAATTTTTTTCATCATCCTACTAGGTTGAGGACTCATGTATGGATGCACATGTGAGGGGAGATGATGCCCAAGAGGATCCGGCTGGATTTTCCGTCCAGGATTGCGCCAAATGCACTAGGGCTACTAGGAAGTGTGACCAATCACATGTTCATCACGGTGTCATGTCCTTACGCGGGTTTGGATTGGCGAGGATTTCCAAACATCCTCTTCACATCATATGAGCCACCAAATGATAAAGGTAATATTAGTTTTTTGTTTAAATTAATATAGTTTCATTTTATTGTCTTACTTAATTAGAATGAAATTAATTCTAACACGTTCTTTAACTTGTTTTATTAAATGTTTTAATGGATTAACTGTGTAATTATTGATTTTTACTGTATATTTTGCAGATACTGGCACTTTCATTGGGGATGTGCCTCCTCCCCCAGTAGATGATGAGGCAAAGATGATGCCTGAGGCTGTGACGGGTCAGGGTCCTTGGGTGAAGATACCCGACAACATGCATTGTAGGCCCGATACCATATTCAGGTTGGAGTTGGGCAACCAACTCTCTGCACTTTTGACTGAGGTGGGAGTTTGCCCTGCCCTGATGAGGGATATCAAGGAGGATCCTACACTCTTGGAGATTTGGAGGGAGATGTCACGTGATTCGATGCCTCTTATGCATCATATCATCAGAGTTGTTAGACTACTAGTAGCGATGAGGGCTCTCGATGATAGGCACAACTATTCTTCTAGTATGACACATTCATTAAATACCCCATCGATTGATGAGAGTGGTTTTGATCATTCTTCTCCACATCCTCCTCCTCCTCCTCCTTCACCTCACCCAGATCATGAGGAGGTAGCACATATTCCTCATCCTTCTATTTCACCTCGCCTAGATGAGCATGTCATACCTATTCCTCGTCCTCCTCTTTCACCTCACCTAGATGAGCATGCCAGACCTATTCCTCATCCTCCTCTTTCACCTCACCTAGATGAGCCTGCCAGACCTATTCCTCATCCTTCTTTTTCACCTCACCTAGATGAGCAGGCATGACCTATTCATCATCCATCTTCTTCCACTACAGACCAGGCCTCCACTACTATTGTAGATATGCAGCTTATGCCATCGGTTGGACCAGATATGTTATAGAATTTATTTGACTTGTCCATAATATATATATGGTGTTTTTTTTCTATTGATCATGTTGATGATGTACTTAATTTATATGTTAATGTTGATGTGTATATTGTTAGGTCATGTTAGATTTGGATGTCAAATGTTCTTGATAGATGTGTATGTTATAACATTGTTCATTAGATGTGCATTTTTCTTGTTGATCATGATGATATACTTAATTATTTTATATGGTGATGTTGATGTGTACATTTTTAGGTCATGTTAGATATGTTTAATGTTAAATGTGCTTGATAGATGTGTATGTTAAATGATGCTTGTTAGTTGTGTGTGATGATGATGTTAGAAAATTCTTGTCTTTTGTTAGATGTGATCACAATGATGATGCCATGTAAAATTATTAGATATGTGTGCTAGATAATTAATGACGTTTATATGTGCTAGAGGTATATATAATTAGATGATGTTAGCTAGTGAATATAACTGTGTATTTTAGATGTTGTTTATGTTTGAACATTATAAGATGGTTATCATCATCATGTTTATTTTTATAAATTACAAAGTTCAATATGGTTGAAACTATAATTATAAATTTGAAACTATAATTTCATAGATAGTTCATTATACATATTCATTCTAACTAATTTGTTTTTTCAAAAAACAAATTAAATATGAATAAATATCATTTTCCATTGTACTAATTTCACTTTTTTAATAGACTCTTCTACACTAAAAATTGTTACTATAAAAAAGTTATCATCTCCAATGATAAGCATTCTATTGGCTTTAAAATTTAATGGATCCAAATCTTCCTTTTGTTATTTTTGTTATTATTTCGTAAGTTGATTTCTATCAAATTTTAAAATATTACTTCATTGATTGTGGTTTTACTCAACATTAGGGGCATAATTTTATAAATATTTTCAAAAGAAATGATAAAAGTGTGTAAACTAACAAACACTAGTTTAGTTAAAAACCAAATTATCACAAAATCATGTTATAAATTAAATTTTTTAATTATAAACCACATTTTTTTGTTAATCTTACTTTTAAATCTACAAAATAAGAGAACATAAACTCAATTTTTGAAAAATTACATTCTCATATTTTGAACATCAACGATATTTTTTTTTGCACCATGTTTTTAAAATTTTTAATATATATATATATATATATATATATATGGCTTTATCGGTGCGTTTCTGTCGAAATGGCGCACCAAAAAATCGGAAAACATGTTTGAAAAAAAAGTCAAATCGGAAACCGTTTAAAAAAAAGAAATAGAGGGTCGATTGCGTTTGTGATACGATTCTATAAGTGGTCCCTTTGCATCACATGCAAAATATTTATATATAGAAAAAAAAATCCCATTATATCTAAAATATCTAAAATGAAAAGCCCTAATTCTGAAGTGATAAAGGGAGTTAAACCTCAGGGTGAAATTTTTCATTCACGTAAGTAAAAAAAAACAAGGGCTTAAGGTAAGTATTAAGTTTTTTATTTTTATTTTCTGAAGGTATGGTTTTGAGTGAATCACCATGCCCTTCAAACCCTAGTTTTTTGAATATTTATGTTGTTCCAAAGTATTCTTCTGCTCCAAAGTGCTCCCCGATGTGTCTCTCTTCCAAATTTGTCTCATGTAAATTTTGGCAAAATAATGAAAATATTGAATACCTTCTTAATATTAAAAAAACTTTATGAAAAGGGTTTAGAGTGAATCACCATACCCTTCAAATTATAATATTTTGAATAATATTGTGGTTCCAAAGTATTATGCTCCTCCACAATGTTCCTCCGTATGTCTCTCTTGCAAGTCTCTCCCTTGCAAAATTTTACAAAATAATGAAATAGTGAATAACTTTTTAGTATTTAAATGACTTCATGAAATTCAATTCCCGCTATTTTTTTAATTGTTTAAAAAAATCACATTTTTTTAACTTTTCCGGCACGACGGTGTGTTTATGTAAGACATGCTGATGTGGCCATATTACATTACGTACCAGTGCATCCATATTAATTGATGCACCAGGGACACATAATTGTTTTTTATTAACAAAATATCGAAAAATGGTGTGGTTGTTTTTCAATGCACCGGTGCGTTTTTGGTTTATAAGAGCATCGAGATGCTTTTAAAGTTATTTGAAATTTTATTTGCACATAAATAGTATATTCATCTCAAGTTATATTTTAGGATGAATTCACATGACTTGCAACACTTCAGCATACATTTTACGTTTTATGTCGCCTTATTCTTAAAAAAGGGTTTCAAAACTATATTCAAACTCAGATTGTGGTATGGTCCTCGAAATTTAATTTAGATATGTACAGGAAAATTTATTGCTAATTTTGTTGAAATCCAGGAAGAAAACCTTATTATATAATCAAATGGCCAATTCTTCAAATTCCATCCCATTCCATATTTCACAAAATCCATCATGGAGTTGTCCCTTTCCATCTCCAGTAAGTTTAACTTATTTTATTTATGTTTCGATTATTTCATTGACTTTTGTTTATCCAGGTCAATCTGAATAAAAATGTATCCAAATTTGTAGGATCTTGATTCACAATTGAGTTCATATGTAGAAAATATTTTAGTACCGGTTCAAAAATGTCAAAAGGTCTTATCAGGAGCAACATATCGCAAGAAGTTGGTAGATGAAAATGGACAACTTCTTTACCTTGCCAATTGTGACATTCCATCTTCCAACCACAATCCTTGGTCGACGATGGTAATAATTGTTTGGTATAATGTAATTTGAACAAAAAAATAATTACATTGTGATTACTAATATCATCGATGTACTAATGTTCAATATTTTTGAAATTGGGATTCTTCTGATGATGAGCGACCTACCTACCATCTTTTGTTGTACCTCACAACAATATCAAGCTAAGAGAAGGCTGCAATGAGAGTACAACTCGGAGAGGAAGCATACCAAGAATGGTTGAATCAACCACCTATTCAATTATCACTACATCCAGATTCAACAATTAGGAATGACTACAATAATAGTAGTTCTTCAAAAGTTGGCAATGGAGACAATAAAAAAGAGGTTGGTATCACTACAAGAAAAGACCCTCTAACGGAGGTTTTGTGGATGCCCCTATAAAATATCCCAAAAATCTGCTTATAGCGGATGATATTATCGGAGATGAGCAGGTGGAGGTTTTAGCGGATGTTTTTACACCAGTTCTTTTATAATTACATAACAAACCGATGCATTTTCTAGAATAGGCGCATCAGTGCCTCAAAACTAATTCACTGTAGCAAGGTTATTTAAATAAATAAAAATAGTATTTGGTGTGCTACGGAAATAATGACGCACCATAATAGCGTTCTTTTAAAAATATGCAGTGCGCAACATAACACTGGAAGCACCGATGCACTATTAGTAGAGTGCATCATCATATGGTTAAATAAAACACATTTATGCAGCAATGTAGGATTGTGTCAAAACATATATTGCAGTGCACTCCATTATATCATGCACACCGGTGCACACTAATGCTACAATATGGAGCACCATGTTAGGGTGAATTTCCAAATTTAGATGGTGCACTCTATAAACCCAAGAACACCGAGGAATCTATTATTATACTACAATGTGTCATGCTTAAACAAAAAAAAATCACTATTTTATTTTTTTCAAAAAATGTACGACGATGCGCTATGTAGTAGTATACGCACTAGTGCACACCCAAAAACATGAACAATGTGCTAGGGATGTTTTTTTTTAAATATAACCAGTGCACTGAGTAAACATGTATGGCCCGGTGCGATTGTGCCTCAGACGCACCGGAAGAGGGTTTTATTAAAAAAATTTTACAGATGATAAAAATAATTTTTATCATTTTCAGTGCTATAGAGCTCAAAATCACCCTTGCAACATTGTCCTATCTGAAGTTCCCTTCCATTGATGCTTTCCTTGGTTGCGTTCCTTTCGTTTGTTTCTCAGTGTGTGAATTTTGAATTTTTCCAAACGGTGGGCGAATTTAGTTTTTTTGAGTATGTCACAAGCATGAATCCCCAATGATAAAATGTTTAGGTAATGTTCTTGTTTCTTCATAACTTAATTTTTCATCGTATTAAAATTTAAAATTGAGTGAAATTTTAAGTATAAAAAAAAAACAAAAAAAACTATGCCGTGCATTCCAGGCTCTTGTCTCTCACCACATACAATGCGACTTGTAAATTTACAGGGCACACCACATACCTTGTTACATTTCTCAATGTTGTGTTGGTAAACATAAATGCAATGACACGTTCATTTGATGACACACCAAAGAAAATCATATAATTGGTGGGGCGGTGCGTCAAAGTACAAATAACGCACCGGGCCATTAAAGTACACAGTGCACTGCCCTTATCAGACATATTTTTACGTAGTGCATTGGTAAACATATGCACCAGGGCATTCATGTTTACCAAACACACTGCCAAGAAATGTATCATTGTGTTGCAGTGAACCCAAACATTTTTTGTGGTGGCACTATGCATGGTGCAATAGTAACGATCATAATGCACCGTAATACATTCCATACTTGAAAATGTGTTAAAGTTTATGTGATGGTGCGACTATATTAGTTACATGCACCGGTGCATGTAGTAAACATATACACACCTCATCTTTTTGTTAATTTTAAATAATTGTTTACCTGTGTTAATATTTTAAATTGTTTTTTGGTTTAAGCGGTGCGTATGATAAATGTAACACACCGGGGCATATGTATTGTAGTGTAGTGCCATGGTGTGTTACCATTTTCAAACACAATGTATAAAATAGTAGAACATATTTTGTTCAAACACATCGGTCACGATGCTCACAATATCTATGGGTGCACCGCCAATGGTGTGTTACTGTTTTTTGGGCACACCGTTAATGCAATTATTTTATTTTTTGAAGGAAGTTATTTTTCCGTATTTATAGATAAATTTACCATTCAGTAGATTTTTTGTATGTTTTATGTATGAGTGAGGCTGATGTATTTCATATGTTAATCATGCAAAGAGGCGAGCGAAGAGATCAACAACATTAGCAGGACCAAAGGGTGGACCTACACAATGTTCTATGGGAATGGGAGGTGAGGTAGAGGGAGAGGGTTTTGTACTCTCTCCCTATTACTGCAATGACTCATACTCTCTTGAGGGATGTAGGCCTACTTTAGTACTATGAGGAGGCTACATCCCTTAATGGGAACTCCGATTTGTTGGTGCATCTAATCTGTCAATGGGATGTCCATCGACAAGATTTTTGTGTGGTTCTGGATCAGTGGTACCATCCCACTGAGAAGGATGTTTACTTTATCACTGGGCTATCAAGGAGAGGGGAGGATTTTCCCCAGTTCCAAGATATCCCAATAGGTGTTGTCACTGAGATTCATCTCATGTACTCTCAACGATATATTGGGGTTGAGGTACTATCTCCAACTGATTTTTAATTGTTTGGTGGACAATTGAAAATCACCTCTTTTGGTGCAGAGGAGGTTAGGTGCTTCTCACTCTTAGTGACTACCATATACCATTTTACCAGCGATGGGAAGTGCATTAGCTTCCCTCTTTTGTATTATGTTGATTTGTTGGTACAGCGGCCACAGTGTATCAGATGGTATGCCATTTTTTTGCGTAATGTTTGTATAGCGTTCGACAAATGTCAGGATATGATACGTGGGAGTTCGAACATCCCATTTGCCTCAGAGTTGTTTTGCTCATTTTTTGAGAGGTTTCTAGAGACGAGGCTAAATTTTTTCAATCAACCTCCTAGTCTGAGGACTCATGTGCAGATGCGCATGTGGGGGGAGATTATGCCCAAGAGGCACCAGGAAGAGTTTCCGGTCAGGATTGCTCTAGATGCACTAGGGCTACTAGGAAGTGCTACAGATCACATGTTCGTCATGGTGTCGTGTCCTTATGTGGGTTTGGATTGGAGAGGATGTCCTAACATCCTATTCACAACAGATGAACCACCAGATGATAGAGGTAATATTAGTGTTTTGTTTAAATTAATATAGTTTCATTTTATTGTCTTACTTAATTAGAATAAAATTAATTATAATGCGTTGTTTAACTTGTTTTATTAAATTGTTTAATGAATTAACTGTTGAAGATGATGAGATGATTCTTGAGGACGTGGTCGATCAGGTTCCTCGGGTGCAGATACCCAATGAGATGCACCGTAGGCCCGATACCAGATTTAGGTTGGAGTTGGGAGACCGACTCTCTACTCTTTTGACTGAGGTGGGAGCATTCCCTACCCTGATGCAAGACATCAGGGAAGATACTATGCTCTTGGATATTTGTAAGGAGATGCCATGTGATTTGATGCCTCTTATGCATCATATCATCGGAGTTGCTAGGATACTAGCAGCAAGGAGGGCTCTCGATGATAGGAAAAACTCTTCTTCTAGTACAGCCCATTCATCTAA
Source organism: Picea sitchensis (assembly GCA_010110895.2). NCBI lineage: Eukaryota > Viridiplantae > Streptophyta > Pinopsida > Pinales > Pinaceae > Picea > Picea sitchensis. The sequence continues at coordinate 29,714 of SNQJ01S0159780.1, forward strand.
TTCCCCATCGATTGATGAGGTTGTTCGTTATCATCCTTCTAAACATCATCCTCATCCTCCTTCACCTCACCTAGATCATGAGCATGTCTGACCTATTCCTCATCCTCCTCTTTCACCTCACCTAGATGAGCATGTCAGACCTATTCCTCATCCTCCTCTTTCACCTCAGCTAGATGAGCATGCCAGACCTATTACTCATCCTCCTATTTCACCTCACTTAGATGATTAGGCATGACCTATTCATAATCTATCATCTTCCACTACATACCATGCCTCCACTACTGGTGTAGATATGTAGATTATGCCATTGGCTGGACCAGATATGTTATAGTAGTTATTTGACTTGTCCATATATATATATGGTGTTTGTTTTCTATTGATCATGTTGATGATGTACTTAATTTATATATTGATGTTGATCTATATATTGTTAGGTCATGTTAGATTTGGATGTTAAATATGCTTGATATATGTGTATGTTATAACATTTTTCATTAGACATACATTTTTCCTGTTGATCATGATGATATACTTAATTAATTTATATGTTGATATTGATGTGTACATTTTTAGGTCATGTTATATATGTTTAATGTTAAATGTGCTTGATAGATGTGTATGTTAAATGATGTTTTTTAGATGTTTGTGATGATTATGTTAGAAAATGCTTGTCTTTTGTTAGATGTGATCATAATGATGACGCCCTATTAAATTATTAGATATGTTTGCTAGCTAATTAATGACGTTTATATGTGCTAGAGGTATGTATAATTAGATGATGTTAGCTAGCGAATATAAATGTGTATTTTAGATGTTGTTTATGTTTGTTATAAGATGGTTATCATCATGATGTTTATTTTTATAAATTACAAAGTTCAATATGGTTGAAACTATAATTATAAAATTGAAACTATAATTGCATAGATAGTTGATTATACATATTCATTCTAACTATTTTTTTTTTTCAAAAAACAAATTACATATGAATAAATATTATTTTCCATTGTACTAATTACTCTTTTTGAGTAGACTCTTCTACACTAAAAATTGTTATTATAAAAAAGTTATCATCTCCAATGATAAGCATTCTATTGGCTTTAAAATTTTATGGATGCAAATCTTCCTATTGTTTTTTTTTCATTATTTCGTAAATTGATTGCTATCAAATTTTAAAATATTACTTTAGTAATTGTGGTTTTAGTCAACATTTTGGGCATAATTTTATAAATATTTTCAAAATAAATGACAAAAGTATGTAAACTAGCAAACACTATTTTAGTTAAAAACCAAATTATGACAAAATCATGTTATAAATTTAATTTTTTAAATATAAACCACATTTTTTTGTTAATCTTACTTTTAAATCTACAAAATAAATGAACATAAACTCAGTTTTTGAATCATCATGTTAACATATCCTAAAAAAATGTTGTACTATTAAACATGAATATCAACCATATCATTACATCTAATTATATCAACATAAAAAGTAGAATTTCATATCCCATTAAAAGTTCAACTCGACATTTAACATTTTTCAGTATTTCACAATTGGAAATACTTAAAGAAGATGAAACATTTTTAAATATATGCAACGACATGTACATATTTTCAAATAACAAGCATTCCATGCAATCACAAATAATTTGAAATACAAACACATTACGCATCAAATTGATTGTTAACAAACTAAAATTGTTCAAAGATTTGTTATAATTAACTTAACATTTCCTCTATCATAAGATGAATAAAAAACAATATAATTAGCGAAAGAAAGAATATAACAAAAAGATACAAAAATTGTATTAAATATGAAATAAAAAATGTATAGATCACTCTCTATTGTCATCACCCTCATTATCTTCCTTGATTGGCATGATAACACTGTTGTTCTCACAAATATGTTTTGATAATGTCTTAATACAAACCACCAATCCCTATCCAACACATCTAGGTAAAAAAACACTTGGTTGTAGTGTTTTGGGAAAACATAAGGCTCCTTAGCTTCATCCCACACCTTTTTAGAGTTGATACATATCATCCCACTATCACGATCTTCCTTTACATTATTCCGATCAAAGGTGTCCCACCATTTGCACCTAAAAATA
>SNQJ01S0159781.1:0-15394 GCA_010110895.2 Picea sitchensis
GCCATGCTTTCTAGCGTCCTCTTTCCTAGCATCCCATTTCAAAACTAGGTCTTCAGGAAGGAATTCCCTATCTTTAGCTTTTTTATCAAGCAAAGATTTCATATTATCTTGATATCTTTGGAGTTTCTCATCCACCTCAGTCCTATTTTGTTGGACTTCAACTAGATGGTTTATTCTTCTGGTAACATCGTTCGGCTCTTCCTTTGTGTCTTGCCAAAGCTTCATCATAAGTAGAGTGATATTTATGCGGAGGACCACGTCAGTACCATACACCATTTGGAAAGGGGACATTCCAATTGATTTCTTAGTGCCAATGCAATTTTCCCACAAAGCCTATTTCAAATGAACATGCCAGGATTTCTTGTTTTCAATCAACACCTTTTTTATTATAGTGATTAGGATCTTATTCGATGACTCGGCTGATTTGTTTCCCTGAGGATAGTAGGTTGTGGAATTCCCTAGTACAATGTTGTACTTTTGAAAAAAACTAACCATTTCCATGGATTTGAAAGTTCAGGAATTATCCGTGACTATCTTCCGGGGATAGCCGAACCTTGATAAAATGTTTTCTTCTAAGAAATTGATCACCACTGAATCTATAGTATTTCGTGTCGAAATGGCCTCTACCCATTTAGTGAAATAGTCTGTGGTAGTTTGAATCCATTTATGCTGTCCACTAGAGTGTGGATGAATTTCTCTGATAAAATCCAGACCCCATAGTTGAAACAGAGCTTTCGTCTTGACTGGGATCAAGGGTAGTGCGGGAAGCTTTTGCTTGCTTGAGAATAGCTAACAAGAATTACAGGCTCTGATTTTAGTGTTCATGTCTGTAAATAACTTTGGCCAATAGTATCCAACTCTTAGGATTTTATAGGATGTTTCCCTCCAGGCGTGGTGTCCTCCACACACCCCTTCATGAAACTCGTTTATAACATTCTTCGTTTTGGATTCTATGAGGCACCTTAGTAAAAATCCCAGGGAATATTTCCAATACAGTTGATTGTCGACGATGCAATATTTTACCGTGTGCAGCTTCAATGTTCTCGCCTTATAAGGAGTCATATCACTTGGGCACTGAAGAGTCATGAGGTATGAAACTATGTCACCATACCAAGCAGAGGTGGAAAATCTTTCTTGGATATGGGTCACATGTGTCTGATCATCGAATTATTCTATATCCGGAAGGTCTCCATAAGATTGCAGATGATTTATCCCAAGTGATCTGAAATTCGATTCGGCTAATATCTTAGCTAGACCTTGACCTTTGATGAGTTTAGTTGGTTTTACCTCAAGATCAAATTCCTAAATCTTGGCTAGACATCAGCTTCTTCTTCCATCACTATCTGTTTGAACCAATATATCTTTAACATAGTTGGTTGGTACGTAGACAATTATTTTTGAATGCAACACATAAGTCCTGAAAGCTTTAAGGGCTTTCACCATAACATATGCATGTTTTTCCAGTATATCGTATTTCAACTCGGCATCTTTGAGGCTTTTAATAAAAAATGTTATCGGCTTCTCGAAACCTTCATCATTCATTTGTAAGAGCACGATTGCGTTAGTATGCTCGGATGCGAATGAAAATATTAAGAACTCTTTCATGTAGTCTGGGCTGGCCAGCACCGGTGCTTCTCTTATTACCTTCTTTATGCATTTGAAATATTCTTTAGCTTCAGTTTTCCATTTGACCTCGCTATCCTTTTTTAGCATATCTGTAATCAATTTAACAATTTCAACAAAATTTGGAATGAATCTTCTTAAAAAAATTATTTTTCCTAAAAACGACTGATTTTCCTTTTTGTTTCTAGGAATATTGATTGTCTCTATAGCTTCAACCCTCTTTGGATAGATTTTGATTCCTTCCCTAGATACTGTATGGCCTAAGATTTTACCTTCTTGCATTGCAAAATGGGATTTCTTAGGGTTGAGTGAAAAACCGATTTTTTTGCACTTCTCGAATGTCTGTTTGAGGTGTAAGAAGTGCTCTGCATCTGAGTTAGAAAACACAATTAAATCATTGAGATAGATAATGAAAAACTTATCTCTCTAACCGAAAAAGGCTATGTCCATTGCTCGTTGAAAGGTAGCCCCTGCGTTCATCAGACCGAATGGCATTTTGTCATACATGAAAGTACCCCATGGAGTGGTAAACATGGTTTTCTCTTTGTCATCTTCATGGACCACAATTTGATTGTAACCTGAAAATCCATCAATCATAGACATTCGGTTAGCCCTGACCACTTTTTGTAGAATGTGATCCATTTTAGGGAGCGGATAGTTGTCTTTAAGCGATGCTCTGTTTAGGTTCCTGAAATCCACGTAGAGTCTGATTTCACCATTATTTTTCCTGACTGGAACTAAGTTAACAACCCACTTGGAATACCTGAGTGGAACAATAATCTTTGCATCAAGGGGATTTTTTACCTCTCTTTCTATCAGAGGCATGAGTATAGGATTTATCTGTCTAAGTTTATGCCTGAAAGGTTTGATGCTCAGTTTCAAATGGATTTTATGCTCGATGACAGTGGTATTGTAAGTTTTTAGCTCATCGTAAGACCAAGCGAAGACATATTTGTACTATTTGAGTAACTCATCATATTTACGTTTCGTTTTGGGTGGAAGGTATTTAGATATTTTGACTAGCTTAGGGTTTTCCTTGGTGCCTATATCACAATCTTCAACCTCTTCGGGTTGAGGTTGCAAGGTAGAATTTAGGGGTGTATCGTCCTAATCAAATAATCTTTCTAATGGAATCAGACCCTTAGGAATTTGATTGTTTTTCAGCACCAACATGCGATGGTTAACAATCTTATCCTGGAAATTTTGAGGTTCTTCATCTTCCTGCATGATCCAAGTAGGGTCATTTTGATTTTCCTGGTCAATGTGTGTTTCGGAAAATTCATCCACCATTTCTAGAAATTGCTTGATCTGTTCATCGTCTTCAAAGACCTGCCAGTGTTGAACGTTGTTTGGTATTGAAGGCTTGTGCCTCATTTCTATGTGATACTTTAGCTTCAATATGGTAGGTGGCATAAAAGTAACAACCACTTTCGCTAGAGAGTCGGCTTGTTGATTTTCTACCCTGGGGATATGATGGATATTAAACGATAAGAAAATGTTTTCTATCAAATCCCAGACGCAGTTCCTATACGACCTTAGCTTTGGATGTTTGGCTTGATACTATTGCCTTATATGTTTTACAATTAGTTCTGCATCACCATAGACTATTAACTTTTCAATTTTCAACTTCCTGACAGCTTCTAATCCTAAGACCAGAGCTTCATACTCGCATACGCTATTGGTATAGTCAATGTCCCACTGCAATCTATATGAGAAAGTAATAATGAATTCATATCTGGGCGCCACAAACAACACTTCGGCTCTTGCTCCTTCCCGCGATGAAGCACCATCAAAAAACATTTTCCAAACTCCTATACTGTTTACATTTTTGTTTTCTTCTTCTGTACAAATTTCTTCTGTACATTCATCGAAACCATCATCAATTGATAATATACAGTTTCCTAAATCTTGATCGACGACATATACCGGGTAATTATTTGGGTTATGTGGGTCACTTACAATATATGCCAATCTTGTCTCTCTGTATAGACGGGTGAACTATCCACCGAAGATTGGGATTGTAGCATACGTCATGTCAAGTTGAAGTGATACTTTGATTTTAGCGCCACAAGGCCTGGATAACAACATGCCATACTTTGATGGGATATCATCAACAAAAACATCCATAATAATACTCTTCACAGGGATTTGTGCAAGATTAACCACCAAATCTTTTATCATACCAAGACATTTAACTTTTCTTGAATCAAAAGAATATAGATCTCGGTATGGCCTAGAAACCTCGAGACCTAGATTTTCCATAATAACTTTGGGCATTAAGTTGTGGGAGGCTCCAAAATCCAACATACATTTATGGAGTAGGTGATCATGCACAGTCATCGTAATATAAAAAGGAGAAACATGGTCTTTAGCATTTTCGATATGCAGACCAAACATTATAGTGGGTCTATCATATTCTAAATTAATAACGTCTGCATGACTTTCAACATCTGAGAAATTTATCATCTTGGCAATTTGTTTTCTATACATCGGATTTTTCACCAGTTCAACTAGAGGTACACTAATTTTGATTTTATTAATTTCACTTTCCATATTGAAACTTCTGATTGTCTTTTCGGCTTCTCTAGTTGGGATCTCTGTTTCTCTTTTTTCTAGCATGTTAGTATGTGTTGCTTTTATTTTAGTTATCTTTGTTTTTGCAGCTTGTGTTTCAATCGTTTTTGTTTTGGCAACTTGTGTTTCAGTGGATGGTTGAGTTTCCTCATTCGTTTTACTTCTCAACAAGATCTTATTAGGTGGAACAGTTGTATAATTTTTATTTCTAGGCCTTAAATTATATTTCTGCTGAAGCTCAACCATTATAGAGTCGGAGATTCCTTGATAATCAGACTCTCCAAGATTATTTATGCTTTCCTCATTCCCGAACAAAGGTTCTTGGTCTAAATATCTTTTGTAATCCTGTCTAGTTAGGTGAGGTTCTCGATCATCATCATTGAGATTGTTTATATATTCATCTAACCCTTCATAGTCTTGCATGCCATCACTTTGCATGAAGTTTTCTGTTTTAAAAGGGGTTTTGATTTTCTGATCCTCATTTTTCACTGGTCTCTACTGGATCTGGGGATTGGGATTCCTTTTGAAATATATCCTAGCAAAAGGATCAGGTTTAGCTTGGTCCAATTCCATTCTGGAGATTTTGTTTGATAACTCTTTGATTATCTTAGCCATGTCATCCATTTTTTCCTCTGAGGACCTACCAGATCTGGAAGTTCCAGCTTGTTCCCTGAAGTGTTTAGCTTCTTTGGTTACTGTCTCGACCTTTGATTTTAGTTTACCCAATGCTATCATGTTATATTCAATTTCGATGGCGTCATCCTCAATTCTTGTGAGGTAAACCGATCTCCTTTCCCTCAAAAGTAGGGCAAAGTCGGGCTCGAAATCCCCTGTGAAAGTCACCTTAGCTGCGGGTTGTGAAGGTTTGAATTCTGCTGGGATATTATGATAGAGTTTATTAAACCTCTGGGTGAATTCTAGGACTCAATCAGAAGTATTTTTCCTCGGAGCCTCAAACTCTGTAAGATAATACAAGTGATCTTTCTTTTCTCCCCACTGCCTTAAAAAGGCATTTTCTAGCGCGTCATAAGACGCTATAGAACCTATCGGTATTCCTCGAAACTAGAGTCTTACTTGACCTTCAAAATTTTGCACCAAAAGTATCGAGTAAACATCCTCATGCTCAATGCCGAGGATATCAATGAATTGGTCAAAAACAATTATGTGCTCTGTGGCAGTTAAATCCCCCTCTCCCGTGAATTTCGGTAAGTTCTTCATATAATTTTCTGGTAAATCATGAAGGATGGGGGAAAGGATTAAAGGAGAATATTTGGCCACCACTTTGGCAAAAATCCTAGGGGGCAGAGGTAGTGGTCCTTGATTGCCTCCAGCACCACTGCCTCCAACAACAACCATTTGATGTAGAGGGGATGAACTTCGGGAGTTAAAGAGAGGGTTTTCATAAAATTCTAGGGACCCTTCTTCTGCCTCAGGATGAGGCGAAGGAGGTTTTGGAAACTGGCCTTTATGAGACAAAAAATATGAAAAGGGGGGAAAATGGAAATGAGGACTGGGTTCTTCGGATTTATAGGATATATAAATAGGAGAACCAACAGAAGTTGAATCAGGTTATGAGATATAGTCCTGAGAGTTTCGAGGAACTAAAACCTTTACTTAGGGGACCAACAGAACATCAATAAAAGTGAGTATCAAAAGGGATCTTTTACCTTTACTAGTAAAGGGGGAATTCAAATCGGTCTCGGCTTTTCTTTCAGGTAAAACTAGCTCATGGTTTATGGTTTTAGCTGCAATCTTCTCAGTTGATGTATCTTCGAAGTGGCTTTGTGTGTAACCTTCTTGCGAGATTAACTATTCAAGTGGAACCTTAGCATTAATTTGCACAATTTTGGGTTGGTAAACCTTACTTGTGGATGCGATGGTTTGCTTGAGGTATCCCCTTGGTTTTAATAGCTTTCCGGGATCAGATACACGTGTAGTTTGTTGATCGTCTGGGTTCTTCCTGATATTCTTTCTATCGAATTCCAGTTTTTATATAGTGGAGTCGCCAATTGAAAGATAAAATTTAGCCTTATAAATGTATTCAAACTTTGTTCACTATCAAAGAGAGAAACTTACCATGTTGTTCTCCCAGGGAAACATAACTTTGTTTCTCTGTCCCCGACAACGACCTCAAAAAGATGTTGTTCCAAAGATTACTCTTAAGGATCGAAGGGTAATGTCAAGGCATCATGAATATGAAAGAAAGTTTTTGAAAGGTGCTTTTTCTTCCTTTAGTTATATAAGAATTAATCCTCAAATGAAAATAATGACAGAACAAGACAAAGGTCGTAATTTTTCGTTTGAGTCGATTTATACAATCGAGTGATATGACGGAAACTTACAAAACTGTTAAATAAAATGAGGCATCAACATGAGATGAATATTACCTTCTTCACAGTAGAAGAAAATAAAGAATGCACCCTTGAAAGGATATGGGATACAATAATCCAAGTAACTCACAGGTCTTGTATTTACTTATAGAAAATACAGAGGAAAATTTGTTTGCTTATCAAACAACAAATAAAATGTGACCACAGTAGCAGTAGTACTAAATTGCAACCACTCACTTATCAAGGAATGACATAAAGAAACTAGAAATATGAGATACAGGAGAAAAACATAACTCAAACTACACAAAAATTGGAATCTCCATCTGCACTTGTATTAATTCTCACAAAAGGAGAGTTTTTCCTATTACATCCAGTAAGAAGCAGCCTTGTGCAGATATTGAATCTATGCATTTATACAAAAATTTTCACAACTCAAAACGATTGGACTTCTTAGAATATCTAACTATGTCTAAAATGAAATGACACAGTGTGAAAACTGATGGGCTTAACTGCCACTCTCTTCTATCTCTTCACCTGCTATGAGAAATGATTCTTCAGAGTCAGAAGGCTAATCAGATGAATAACTCTGCGTGGTTCGTCAAGATATGGATAACTGATGTAGGAAAAGTAATCATCTGTGAAAAATTGAAACTGTAATGGAGGTAAGTGCGGTAACCGATATAGAAGGCGTGACAGGATGGGGAGCGAACAAGATACATGACATGGATGACAGGTGTTATAACTGATGAGAGTGAAGGATCAGATCTTGTCCCTGAGAGGGGGGGTGAATCAATGACACAACAATTATATCAATTTTTCATTTATTAATGAAAACAAAATTTTAACACGGTATTTTATCGTGGAACCCAATTGGGAAAACCACAAACTATTTTCTATTAACTGCAAAATTTGTTTTACATGTTACATAGAAAGAAGATATTCTTCCTTTTCGATCAACACCAACTGATCAAGATGAACCCACACCCTAGTTCACCAACACCAATTGGTAGGAGGCTACAACCCCTTGTTTAATCAACTATAACTGACAAGGAAGCACCAACTCCCTCTGCAGGCACCAACCTACCCTTGCACCACCCAACCACCCTTGATTTTCTGAATCTCGACAAGCTTCTATATCGAGTCTTTTACCGCATCTCTCTCTGCTTCTCTCATTTAATATATTATCTGATTCAGACTACAGAGACACACTTCTTGTCAACACTCTTCCTTGATTATATATTCTTCAAACAACGTGAGAGTGACACAAATGTGTCCCTTTGTTTTGACCATCGCACCTCTTCAATCAATTAATCTTAATTACTGTTTATTTATTTTACCGTGAAGGTTTTTCATAAATTGAACATGATCATGGATCGATTTCATCCTTTTAATTTGATATGAATCTCTATTATTATCGCAGTATCAGAGTTTTTCATAGGCTCTTCCTTCAATCCATTTATTTGTGATCATAGGCATAGAACCATGGGTTTATCAACTTTATCAATTTACTATCTTTTGGCCGTATATATCTTATTCCATATGACCAGTGGTGGTAACCAGATGCTAAGACAAACGAGTGCTTGAGCCCTTTGACAAATCAACAGTCACGATTAATATTCTGACGAGATGGATGATTGACGAGACTTCTCCCTTCGAAACTTCGGGATTTCAACTTATCAAACCTTCGAATCGGATCGGACGGTTTATTTCACGGAACCAGATCAACGGTCAGCTTTGATCCTTACACTCATCCTTTCACTGCTAAATCGGATGGCTAGGACTTAATCAAGCATTGAGATGGATGGCCACCTTTTACTCCAGGTCTTCGGACTTCAAAAATTTCAAATCTCAACTCCTTCTTTCCTCTGGAGTGATCACCTACTGAGTCAGTCATAAAACACTGGAGACTGCTTGCTTTTAGTTAAATTTTCACTTACACTATCATTCCACTGTATCTTGATCGACAATCGAGAATGCTCATGAAGTGATCTTTCAAATCAGACGACTCATATCCTTGTTGACATGGTCTCCCATATGCCCTTTGCTGACGTGGTTTTCCCATCGCCCTTGCTGACGTGGTTTGCCAACCATCCTTGCTGACATGGTCTGCTGAGTGTCCTTGTTGATGTGGTATACTAACCAACAACCCTGATCCAATAGTCATTGTATGTCCTCCAAATCTGATAGTCCTTATTCATTTCATATTTTTGGGCTTCGGATATTTCAAATCTCAAAATTTCTGGAGCGTAACCTCCTCACATATTTAGACCCAAAGTGAAAGATGTTTGTTCGATCTGGATCTTGGATCAATGACTCAATTTTTCTACGGTGAAACTCTTCTAGCTTATCCTTTTATTCCACTTAGAATGATCCAACGACTGATGAAAATTCGCATAAATGAGATCTCAGATCTTACCTTGCTTATCCTATCCTTCCACTCGAAAATGATCTGACTGCTGATGAGAATTTGGGTTTGATCTGACGACTGAAAAGTATTCAGATAATAAAACTCTCAGCTATTTTACCTCTCTTATCCTGTCCTTCCACTCAAAAAGTGATCCAATGGTTGTGAAGATTTATCGAAGCAGATCCACAATCAAGGATGATTGCAGAACCACAACTTGCGAGTAATTTAACTCATCACAAAAACTACACAATTGGAAGTTGTGTGTTGTTGGTGAGTCAACCACAGTCATTGATCTTAGAAGCTATAAGATTGGACGGTCCTGAATAATTGTGGGATTGGAACAAGAGCGATATTTAATTCTCCTTTCGATCTCTGCAATTCACCCTTGTCGTTGATCTGGCGATTGTGCATCCGACGGTCACCATTTAATCTGGCTTAATCTCATCACTTGTTGGATCAACCATAGTAACATATCTTTGGAGCTATGAGATATGATGATCTAGACCGATTGCGGGATTGTAACTGGCGAGTAGTTTAATTATTATTTTGCTCTCCGCAATTCACCCCTGTCGTTGATCTGGAAATTGCACATCCGACGGTCATGATTTAATCTAGCTTAATCTCATCATTTGTTGGATCAACCGCAGTCGTAGATATTTTGAGCTATGAGATATGACGATCTAGACCGATAGGGCGATTTTAACTGGCGAGTAGTTTAATTCTTCTTTCGTTCTCCATAGTTCATCCCTACCGTTGATCTGGTGTTTGCGCATCAACATTCTAGATCTGATCTGAGTTTCATCGCACCATCTCTTTTAAGCTTTGATCTCTATATATCACTAACCCTCCTGAGCTTTTATCATAGGAACATTGTTGATCTTATCGTGATCAACAATAATCACGAATTTCTTTAGCCTATCTCTGCATTTGCTGACTCTCCTGAGCTTAACCTTGTTGCTCTGCTTATTATGACTGTTGACATCAATGAAAACACATGAATGACAATATGGCCAATAATCTCCCTCTTTTTCATTGAGGTAAAAACACTAACTTCATACACAAACTCCCCTTGTGATGTTGCATCTCTCCTTTGAAGTTACTCTCCCACTTTGACATCAATGGCAAAGGGTTTCTTCTCCTATGATATGTCTGTCTAAATAACTTTGATCATATACTTGACCATTGGTAACTCCTCCTTTAATCGCACTTTTCCCGTCATAATTGAATGACTCCTTCTGACGTTGGTTGTTGTCTCCCCCTGAATAGATGCCAAATGATGCATTATTTTCTTGAGAGATTTAGGTTGGAAGAACGATTAATCCCAATTTTTGCCTGATATATTCAAATACATCTCCTCTTAAGGGTTTTTTAAAAATGTCTTCCACTTGTTCTTGTGTTGGAACATATTCCAATTTAATGTTCTTATTCTCAGCCTGATCTCTTAGATAGTGGTACTTTATGGGAATGTGTTTCGATTTTGAGTGTTGGACAGGGTTCATAGAGAGACTTATAGCGCTTGTATTATCACAGTGGATAATAGTAGGTTCTTCAAATACTATTTTGATGTCTTTTAGGGTTTGTTTCATCCATTCCACTTGTGTGCAACATTTTGCTGCTGTAATATGCTCAACTTCAGTGCTAGAAAGAGAAATTGAGGACTGTTTCTTGCTTATCCAAGCTACCAATGATTCTCCCAAAAATAATGCTCCTCCACTTGTACTTTTTCTTTCATCTACACTTCCTGCCCAATCAACATATGAAATTTTCTGAATAGGCTTTTAAAGTGAATGAATCCTTGCTAGGGTACCACAAACCAAGATCTATGGTTCCTTTCAAATACCTAAAGATTCTTTTTACAGTTTGAAAATGGCTCTCCTTTGGTGCTGCTTGGAATCTATCCACCATCCCAACAACTTGCTTGGCATCGGGTTTGGAAGCTGTTACATAGAGTAAACTGCCAATCATTGATCTGTAGTGTTTTGGATCTACAACTTTGGACTCATCATCCTTGCTTAGTTTGTATTCCACTGTCATAGGTGTACTAACAGGTTTGTAATCCCTTAACTGGAATCTCTTGAGCATATATTTAACATACTTAGATTGATGGATAAAGACACCTCTTTTGGATTGTATTATTTGTAATCCAAGAAAGAAATTCAGTTTGCGAAGAAAAAACATTTCAAATTCTTGTTGCATCTTCGTAGAAAACTCCTTACTCATTTTTTCATCATCACTGCCAAATATAATATCATAAACATATACTTCCACAATAATCATGTTATTACCATCAATTTTACAGTAAATATTGTTGTGTGTTGATCCCCTTTTTAAGCCCTATTTTTGTAAGTAAGAATCTAGCCTTGCATACCATGCTCTAGGTGCTTGTTTTATCCCATAGAGTGATTTATTTAGTTTATAGACATAGTATTTTTTGTTAGTTAAATGAAACCCTTCTGGTTTCTCAATATAGACTTCATCTTCTAAGTTTCCATTGAGAAATGTTGACTTGATATCCATTTGGTACACTTTAAATTTTCTATAGCTGGAGAAAGCTAGGAACATTCTAATTGCCTCTAATATGGCCACATGTGAAAAGGTTTCTTCATAGTCTACTCCTTCAAATTGAGAATATCCTTTACATACCAATTTGACTTTGTTCCTGATTTCCTGCCCATTCTCATTCATTTTGTTTTTATACACCCATTTAGTTCCAATGACATTTTTGTTTTTTGGTCTTGGAACTAGTTCCCAAGTTTGATTTTTTTCAATTTGGTCCAATTCTTCATTCATAGCTTTGACCCAATTCTCATCTTTACATGCCTCTTTGATTGATCTGGGCTCAATATGTGACAACAATGTTATTTTTGTTTGATAAAATAGTTGTCTTCTTGTGTGCACTCCATCATTCATATCTCTAATAATCAGTTCTTCAGAATGATTCTTTTGAGAAATTCTTGAGGGTGTCTTTGTGTCTCTTCTTGGGAATTATTCTCTTATCTCTCCATATTGACTATATTCTTCATCTTAACTAGTATCAATATCATCCTCTTCCCTTTCTTTTTCATTCTCTTCTACTTCTTATATTTGTGTGCCAATTGTTTCATCATCATCTTCATCTTCACTTTCAAGTATGGTCTCTTGATTTTTGATCCTTATCATCTTTAGGTCATCCACCTTGACATATTCACTCTCAAAAATCTTATGTGATATAATATTGTAGCATATATATGCTTTCTTGTTAGAAGCATATTCAAGAAAAATACCTTCATCTGATCTGGCATCAAATTTTCCAAGATTCCCATCAAGTCTTTTGTTGTAGCATTTACTTCCAAAGACCTTGAAGTATTTTACTGATGGAGCTCTTCCAAACCATATTTCATAAGGAGTGTTATCATTATTAACCCTGAGCTGACCTTTGTTCAATATGTATGTTGTTGTGCTTACGACTTCCCTCCAATATCCATCAGACAATTTTTCTTCATTGAGCATAGTCCTTGCAACCTCCTGAACTATTTTATTCTTTCTCTCAACAATCTTGTTTTGCTGAGGTGTTCTGGCAGCAGAGAATTGTCTTTTTATTCCATGGGTTTCACAGAAGAGATCAAACTCTTTTGAGGTGAACTCACCACCATTGTATGATCTAAGACATTTGATTTGTGTCTCCTTTTCATTTTCAACAAGGGTTTTAAAGGATTTGAATTTGTTAAGTGCTTCTGATTTTTCTTTGAGAAAACATATCCAACCCATTCTAGTAAAATCATCAATGAACAACATAAAGTAAGACTCTCCTTGCAAAATCTTGGTCCTTGTGGGTCCAGATAGGTCAATGTGAACAAGCTCTAAAGGTTTTGAGGTTGAGTATTCTTTTGCCTTGAACCTAATTCTAGTTTGCTTCCCTAGTTGACAGTGTCTACACATAGCATTTGAGGGTTTTATTATTTTTGGCTAGTTTCTTACTACACCAAGATTGATAACTTTCACTAGATTGTCAAAGTTAATATGACCCAACCTTCTATGCCATATCCAACTTTCATCTACTAAATTTACATGACACTCCTCATTCAATTTTGCATCTAGTATATATACATTTTTAGGAGTTCTAGGAGCAATACCAACTAATTTTCCTGTGTCTTCTCTCCTAATCTCACATTTTTGGGAATCAAAGATGCAGAAGTGCCCCTGATCACAGGTTTGGCTGACACTTAATAAACTAGGCTTCAGTTTTTTGACAAGTAGCACATTTTGGGCTTGGTCTTTTCCCAAGCTCATAGTGCCTTTCCCAAGTATGTCACTTGAAGCATTATCACCAAATGTAACTTTACCCTTTTGTTTCTTTAAGTCTAAAAGCTTGCTCTTGTTACCTGTCATATGTTTTGAGAACCCATTGTCAACATACCAGAGATCTTTTTTATCTTGATCTTTTAGGGCAATAAGACATTCCCTTTTTGATGTTTTTTCTCTCCAAAGTTTCTTTTGCTCTCTAATGAAATTTGGTTGTTCTCAGACTTTCATTAATCTGTAATTAATGGCCTTATTTCCATAGTTATGACATCTGAATCATTCTAGGTCCCCTTCTTGTAGAGGTGCAAAGGAGTTATAGTTTCTGCTTTTAACTCGATTTACTGCTTGGTTATCCTTAAGGATATAGTTCTTAACCTTCAGATTTTTCCTTCTATATGCTCTACAATTTATAGCTTTGTGTCCAAAATTAGAGCATGCAAAGCAATAACCAAGGAAAATACGAGGATAACTATTTTGATAAAACTTCTTTGGTATTGATAAAACTTCTTTGGTATTGTCTTGTCTTCCTTCTTGATGGGTGGAAGTAATCCTCTAGAGTTCTGATCATCACTTGTCTTCTCTTCATTTTTCTTCTTGAGTGTATTGAGGAGAGAATCTGCATAAGATTTTGAGTTAACTTGTCTTTCCTTTTGAGAATAATCTATTCCATTTTTATTACCTAAATCCATTTGTGTGGTAATAATCTTGTCTAATATTTTAGAACTATTTCCATATCTTGTCTGGATGATTTTTGCATCTAGTTCTTTTTTTAGGTGAACTATTTCTACATCCGTTCTTTCACAGGTTATTTGTTTTTCTTTAAGAGACTTTTCCAGACTTTCTTCGATCTTATTTGCTTCTAGGATTTTTTTTTCCAGGTTTCTCATGAGTTTTTCCATCTCATTTTCTTCTTGTTCATGTTTTTCTTTTTGTTCAACTACAAAACTTTTCAGTTGTCTATATCTGGTTTTGTATTTTCTTAATTCATCCAAGGCACTGAGAAGTTATTCCTCCATATTAACTTTTGCTTCATCTTCTAACTCTTTCTCATGTTTAATTTTTTCTATCTCATTAGATTCTTCAATACCTAAGAAAAGGACTTCATCATCATCAGATTCATCGTTGTCACTAGACTCTTACAAACTGATGTTTTCTTCTTTTGAGTAAAAAATATTTTCCCCTTTGTAAAACTTTTTCTTGTAGTTGGGTTTTTCCTTCTTCTTGTATTGTTTGGTTTTGTTTTCTTCATCTTCAGGGTCCTCCTTGGGATAGGGACACTTGGATGAAAAATGACCAACTTTGCAAGAGTTAAAACATTTGAAAGGAAGCTTTCCTTTGTACTTCCCTGATCCTTTCTGAAGTTTTCTAATGAAATTGATGTCTTCCACATCATATTCTTCATGGTGGATGAATTAAGGTTTTTTCTTCTGATTTATCCTTGTTTTAGATGCTTTGAAAATTGTTTCATCTTTTGTTGATTTATCATTCCCTGTTCTCATTTCATATGCTGTGAAAATTCCATGGAGTTGATCAACTGTGAGTGTGTCTAGATCAGATTATCTTCAATTGAAGAAATATTTGCATCATATCTCATAGGTAATGACCGTAGTATTTTTTGCAAAATGGGTTTATCTGTAATCTCTTCTTCTGCCGCTCTAATTGAGTTAACCACTTCATCTACCCTATGAAATTACTCAGCAATATTTTCTTCTTCTTTCATTTTCAAATTTTCAAACTGAGCTTTATAGGTATGTAGTTTGGCTTCCTTGACTTTTTCATCTCCTTCATATACAACCTCCAACTTGTCCCATATTTATTTGGCCGATTTTCAATGCATAACTTTCACACATATAGAATTAGTCAACCCTGCTAAAATTCCATTAACTGCTCTTGAGTTGTCATTACAGATTTTATTTCCTGTAGCGTCTTTGGGTGGAGTAGTTGGTGTAGTGTAACCATCTACAACAGATTGTCAGATATAAAAACCAAGAGCCAACATGAAGTTTTTCATTCCTATTTTCCATAGAGAATATCCTCCTCCATTGAGCAATGGTGCTTTGTTGTTTGAAATTCCCTCTTGTTGATCCATCTTCAGGATCTACCTTCAATTTTGTTAAACTGTGTTGAAGGAACCTGCTCTGATACCAATTGAAGGATCAGATCCTATCACTAAGAGGGG